>JAEIFM010000003.1:0-31395 GCA_018901885.1 Zaprionus kolodkinae | reverse complement strand
ACTAGTAACGGTGCCTTGGGTACCCAGAGCTTCGCACACAAAGTAACGGTGCCTCGGTACCCAGAGCTCGCGTACAGACAGCACGAGCCAGCGGCCGATTTTTGTGCAAGCGGACGCCCAGCGACGCTGCTAGCAGAGCCTCAGCAGCCAGGCAAGATCGGCCGAAGGCAGCGGCGATAGATCAAGCAGCGGCGACAGGCAAGCAGCGGCGACATGGTGAGCAGCGGCGACATGTACGCAGCAGCGGCGACATGTTCGCAGCAGCGAAAGGGAAGTCGCAAAATTAGGCCAAGGGCAGTTGGACGGAGTAGCCAGCAGAATAGGCAGCAAAGTGCTCCTTTAAAAAAGTGAAAACAAAAAGAAAACAGTAGTGCCAAGTCCTGTCAAGTGCCAGCCTGGGACCCCAAAAGGACGAAACAACAACATGAATCCTGTCGCAGGAGAGTCAAGATTTCTGAAGTAAACATAAAAACAATGAGGAGCGCAGTTAGAGCTAGCGTAAATGGTGCGAAGTAGAAGTAGGCAGGGACTAATTAAAATAAGGACCAGCGCTTAGAGATCGAAGAAAATCCAGTGAATAAAAAACCATGTTAAATATTATCGAAATTTCCCCCAGTGATTATTTAAAACAATATACCCGGTGTTACATCTTGCCCCTCTAGGGTAGGCCAAAGTGTCGCGTCCGTGTGTGTGCCGTTGTGAGTGTGTATTAGCAGTGTCGCGCTTTCTGGTATGCCGGTGCTCCGCTGGCCAGTAAGCGAGCCTGCGTGTACACAAGCATTGTTCGTGCCGTGAGTGAACGTCAGTTGGCGAGTGCGGGTGCGTGAGCGTGCTTCCAGCAAGCTGCGGCGTGGTGAAATACACCACCGAGCGACTTGTGGGAGCGCAGGCGAGTACCTGCGGGCCGGCGGACATTTTGCACGACCAACGGCCGATCGTGAGTGTCGTGCGTGAAACGTTAGTTGGCAAGTGGAGGAACGTGTACCCTAACGAGTTTGCGGCATGGTGCAATACACCACTGAGCGGCTCGTAAGGCCAAGCAAGAACACCTGCGTCACGGGCGTTCTGTACGACCACCGATCGACCGTGAAGGGCGCCGAGCAAGCGATAGTTGGCAAGCGAGGTGCGGAAGGGCGTGCACTTTACCTAGTTGCGGATGGTGGAATACACCAACGAGCGACTTAGGAGTGCAAGCGAAAAGCACCCGCGGCCACGTGCGTTCCTCACGATAGGCCGCCAACTCGGCACGCGTGGACACGCGGCACGTGCCCGTGAGCCTCGAAAGGGACCGCGTGGTGGCGGGGCCCATTACTACGTGGTTAGCAAACGATATCATCGTACATGATGTGGGTCATGTCCATCGCCTATACCCTGTAAACGACCCATTGAGGTATGACCTGCTAATAACCTCTTACTAAAGTCATAGAAAGTCCTAGTATTTATAAATTTTCTGTAAAAACCCTGGCTAGACTGCGATATGTACCCCAGCCTGAGAAAGCATCCTACAGATGGCGCCTGAGCAGGGACTACTATGACTAGACATTTAGTTTTGAGAATTTTTAACATCTTTTCGTGGACTAAAGACCCACGTAGCAAATTTATGCAGGTATAGCAGGCAGGCACAAGATCCACATTACAAGTTTCACAGGGCACTCGTAGCAAAGAATAGACAAGAGACATCGATGCATGCATAAGAATCATAGTTTTTTCATATCAGTCGTAGGACAGGTTCCACACGTGTCTACGACTACTGCACATACTGACGTGGGCGCAAACTTTGACCTTGTGATTTTATTTTACACGGCTTAACCATTTTTTTCCTGCGCCGGCGCAGCCTGAGCGGCGACACCGCTCAGGCAACTTGTATAAGACTCGGTACCGAATACCGAGTCAGTCTCGTCCGACTCAGCCAGGTCAACATCGGTGACATATAATTTTCGTTTAAAAATATCGTTCCCTGACAATACCGCGAGATACCCAGCAGTGAACAAGATCGTGAACCAGACTATTTCGAGAACAAGACTAAGTTAAACAAGACTACAAAACAAGTGGGCAGGGCTACGTCGGGCGCCCGACAGTAAGATACCCTTTCTCCCAATTTTCTAAATCCGCTAAAAACGTAACCACATCATAATTCCAAACAGAAAATTCTGCACCAAAAACTTACTACATATAGCTTACTCGCTCGCACTCACACAGCGACGCGCGTAAAGAGTAAAGCGACACGACGCAACGTCGACGTCGGCGTCGACTGCTCAAAGCAGCGCGTCGGCTGCCGCTCGTACCGAACATTTGTACTGAAAACGTTGACTTTAATAACTTCTGTGTTATTGGTTATTGATCGGATTAATTTGAGGATATGTTCACATTGCATTCAGCTTTATACATACCGAAGCAGAACTTTATAAGTTCAATACTTGCTTAATGTAAATTACCGATTTGCGGGGCGGTTGGCGTGGCAGCAAAAGTATATTAATATTCCAGGTTGCTCAGCCGAGTTGATTGAGACATGTCCGTCTGTCTGTCCGTCTGTCCGTCTGTCCGTATGTCCGTCTGTTTGTTTGAGACAACAGATCTCAGCTATTAAAAAAGCTGGAGATACCAAATTTGGTATGAAGGTTCCTATATTTCCGGGGCAGGTGGAGTTTATGTTAAATGTTTGATGCCACGCCAACCGCCCCCGCAAATCGGTAATTTACGATTATTAAGCAAAGTATTGAACTTATAAAGTTCTGCTTCGGTATGTATAAAGCTGAATGCAATGTGAACATATCCTCCAAATTACAATCCGATCAATAACCAATAACACAGAAGTTATTAAAGTCAACGTTTTCAGTACAAATGTTCGGTACGAGCGGCAGCCGACGCGCTGCTTTGAGCAGTCGACGCCGACGTCGACGTTGCGTCGTGTCGCTTTACTCTTTACGCGCGTCGCTGTGTGAGTGCGAGCGAGTAAGCTATATGTAGTAGAAGTTTTTGTGCAGAATTTTCTGTTTGGAATTATGAGTGTGGTTACACGTTTTTAGCGGATTTAGAAAATTGGGAGAAGGGTATCTTACTGTCGGGCGCCCGACTGTAGCCCTACCCACTTGTTTTTACTTAGTCTTGTTTTAACTTAGTCTTGTTCTCGAAATAGTCTGGTTCACGATCTTGTTCACTGCTGGGTATCTCGCGGTATTGTCAGGGAACGATATTTTTAAACGAAAATTATATGTCACCGATGTTGACTACTGGCGAGTCCGGACGAGACTGACTCACTCGGTATTCGGTACCGAGTCTTATATACAAGTTGCCTGAGCGGTGTCGCCGCTCAGGCTGCGCCGGCGCAGGAAAAAAATGGTTAAGCCGTGTAAAATAAAATCACAAGGTCAAAGTTTGCGCCCACGTCAGTATGTGCAGTAGTCGTAGACACGTGTGGAACCTGTCCTACGACTGATATGAGAAAACTATGATTCTTATGCATGCATCGATGTCTATGTCTATTCTTTGCTACGAGTGCCCTGTGTGAAACTTGTAATGTGGATCTTGTGCCTGCCTGCTATACCCTGCATAAATTTGCTACGTGGGTCTTTAGTCCACGAAAAGATGTTAAAAATTCTCAAAACTAAATGTCTAGTCATAGTAGTCCCTGCTCGGGCGCCATCTGTAAGGATGCTTTCTCAGGCTGGGGTACATATCGCAGTCTAGCCAGGGTTTTTACAGAAAATTTATAAATACTAGGACTTTCTATGACTTTAGTAAGAGAGGTTATTAGCAGGTCATACCTCAATGGGTCGTTTACAGGGTATAGGCGATGGACATGACCCACATCATGTACGTGTGCTCGTTTGCTAACCACGTAGTAATGGGCCCCGCCACCACGCGGTCCTTTCGAGGCTCACGGGCACGTGCCGCGTGTCACGCGTGCCGAGTTGGCGGCCTATCGTGAGGAACGCACGTGGCCGCGGGTGCTTTTCGCTTGCACTCCCTAAGTCGCTCGTTGGTGTATTCCACCATCCGCAACTAGGTAAAGTGCACGCCCTTCGCACCTCGCTTGCCAACTATCGCTTGCTCACGGCGCCCTTCACGGTCGATCGGTGGTCGTACAGAACGCCCGTGACCGCAGGTGTTCTTGCTTGTACCCCCACGAGCCGCTCAGTGGTGTATTGCACCATGCCGCAAACTCGTTAGGGTACACGTTTCATACCCACTTGCCAACTAACGTTTCACGCACGACACTCACGATCGGCCGTTGGTCGTGCAAAATGTCCGTGACCGCAGGTACTCTCGCCTGCGCTCCCACAAGTCGCTCGGTGGTGTATTCCACCACGCCGCAACTTGCTGAAGCACACGCTCACGCACCCACTCGCCAACTGACGTTCACTCACGACACGAACAATGCTTGTGTACACGCAGGCTCGCTTACTGGCCAGCGGAGCACCGGCATACCAGAAAACGCGACACTGCTAATACACACTCACAACGGCACACACACGGACGCGACACTTTGGCCTACCCTAGAGGGGCAGAATGTAACACCGGGTATATTGTTTTAAATAATCACTGCAGGGAAATTTCGATAATATTTAACATGGTTTTTTTATTCACTGGATTTTCTTCGATCTCTAAGCGCTGGTCCTTATTTTAATTAGTCCCTGCCTACTTCCTACTTCGCACCATTTACGCTAGCTCTAACTGCGCTCTCATTGTTTTATGTTTACTTCAGATCACCTTGACTCTCCTGCGACAGGATTCATGTTGTTGTTTCGTCCTTTTGGGGTCCTTGGGCTGGCACTTGACAGGACTTGGCACTACTGTTTTCTTTTTGTTTTCACTTTTTAAAGGGAGCACTTTGCTGCCTATTCTGCTGGCTACTCGGGATCAACTGCCCTTGGCCTAATTTTGCGACTTCCCTTTTCGCTGCTGCGAACATGTCGCCGCTGCTGCGTACATGTCGCCGCTGCTCGCATGTCGCCGCTGCTTGCCTGTCGCCGCTGCTTGTCTATCGCCGCTGCCTTCGGCCGATCTTGCCTGGCTGCTGAGGCTCTGCTAGCAGCGTCGCTGCTGGTCCGGCGTCGCTGCACAAAAATCGGCCGCGAAGCCCTTGGCTCGTGCTGTCTGTACGCGAGCTCTGGGTACCGAGGCACCGTTACTTTGTGTGTGCGCGAGCTCTGGGTACCCAGGCACCGTTACTAGTGCAAGTGTTCGACGGCTGCCTGCCTAAATGCGCGAGCTCTGGGTACCGAGGCACCGTTACTTGTGTGTGCACAAGCTCTGGGTACCGAGGCACCGTTACTAGGCATGGGTGCCGAGTGACCGGGGTTTCTTATGTTTCTTGCCCTGTTTCGCATGTTTTGTCTACGCCCTTGCCTTTGCCTATGCCTATGTTTCTGTATTTAAATAACTACGGGGTATGCCGGGCTTAAAGATATCTTGTCTTTTTATTTAACAATACGTTAACTTAAATGATAAATGTGGCGTCGCTTCATGCGGCGTAGACAAAACATACGAAACAGGGCAAGAAACATAAGAAACCCCCGGTCACTCGGCACCCATGCCTAGCTAAGATCGGCCGAAGGCAGCGGCGACAGACAAGCAGCGGCGACAGGCAAAACATAGCAGCGGCGACATGCAAGCAGCGGCGACATGTACGCAGCAGCGGCGACATGTTCGCAGCAGCGAAAAGGGAAGTCGCCTAATTAGGCCACAGAGAGTTGATCCCGAGCAGCCAGCAGAATAGGCAGCAAAGTCCTCCCTTTAAAGAGTGAAAATAAAATAAACAGTAGTGCCAGAGTGCCAGCCGAAGGACCCCAAAGGACGAAACAACATGAATCCTGTCGCAGGAGAATCAAGGTGAGCTGAAGTAAACGTAAAACAATGAGAGCGCAGTTAGAGCTAGCGTAAATGGTGAGAAGTAGGAAGTAGGCAGGACAAATTAAAAATAAGGACTAGTGCTTAAAGATCGAAGAAAAACCCAATGAATAAAAGAAACCATGTTAAATATTTACGAAATTTCCCTGCAGTGATTATTTAAAAACAATATACCCGGTGTTACGTTCTTCCCCTCTAGGGTAGGCAAAAAGTGTCGTGTCCGTGTGTGTGCCGTTGTGAGTGTGTATTAGCAGAGTCGCGTTTTCTGGTATGCCGGTACTCCGCTGGCCAGTAAGCGAGCCTGCGTGTACACACGCATAGTTCGTGTCGTTAGTGAACGTCAGTTGGCGAGTGGGTGCGTGAGCGTGTGCTTAAGCAAGTTGCGGCGTGGTGGAATACACCACCGAGCGACTTGTGGGAGCGCAGGCAAGAGTACCTGCGGTCACGGACATTCTGCACGACCAACGGCCGATCGTGAGTGTCGTGCGTGAAACGTTAGTTGGCAAGTGGGTGTGAAACGTGTACCCTAACGAGTTTGCGGCGTGGTGCAATACACCACTGAGCGGCTCGTGGGGGTATAAGCAAGAACACCTGCGGTCACGGGCGTTCTGTACGACCACCGATCGACCGTGAAGGGCGCCGTGAGCGAACGATAGTTGGCAAGCGAGGTGCGAAGGGCGTGCATTTTACCTAGTTGCGGATGGTGGAATACACCAACGAGCGACTTAGGGAGTGCAAGCGAAAAGCACCAGCGGCCACGTGCGTTCCTCTCGATAGGCCGCCAACTCGGCACGCGTGACACGCGACACGTGCCCGTGAGCCTCGAAAGGACCGCGTGGTGGCGGAGACCACTACCACGTGGTTAGCAAACGAGCACACGCACATTATGTGGGTCATGCCCATAGCCGATACCCTGTAAACGACCCATTGAGGTATGACCTGCTAGTAACCTCTCTTACTAAAGTCATAAATTATAAATTTTCTGTAAAGGACCCTGGCTAGACTGAGATATGTACCCCAGCCTGAGAAAGCATCCTTACAGATGGCGGAGACCACTACCACGTGGTTAGCAAACGAGCACACGCACGTTATGTGGGTCATGCCCATAGCCGATACCATGTAAACGACCCATTGAGGTATGACCTGCTAGTAACCTCTCTTACTAAAGTCATAGAAAGTCCTAGTATTTATAAATTTTCTGTAAAGGACCCTGGCTAGACTGAGATATTTACCCCAGCCTGAGAAAGCATCCTTACAGATGGCGCCCGAGCAGGGACTACTATGACTAGACATTTAGTTTTGAGAATTTTTAACATCTTTTCGTGGACTAAAGACCCACGTACAGATCCACATTACAAGTTTCACACAGGGCACTCGTAGCAAAGAATAGACATAGACATCGATGCATGCATAAGAATCATAGTTTTTCTCATATCAGTCGTAGGACAGGTTCCACACGTGTCTACGACTACTGCGCATACTGACGTGGGCGCAAACTTTGACCTTGTGATTTTATTTTACACGGCTTAACCACATTTTTCCTGCGCCAGCGCAGCCTGGTTGTGTGACGCCGCATGAAGCGACGCCACATTTATAATTTAAGTTAACATTAACTTAGAAACAAAAGACAAGATATTTTTAAGCCCGGCATACCCCGTAGTTATTTGAATACGAAAGCATAGGCATAGGCAAAGGCAAGGGCGTAGACAAAACATGCGAAACAGGGCAAGAAACATAAGAAACCCCCGGTCACTCGGCACCCATGCCTAGTAACGGTGTCTCGGTACCCAGAGCTTGTGCACATACAAGTAACGGTGCCTCGGTACCCAGAGCTCGCGCATTTAGGCAGGCAGCCGTCGAACACTTGCACTAGTAACGGTGCCTCGGTACCCAGAGCTCGCGGACACACAAAGTAACGGTGCCTCGGTACCCAGAGCGCGTGCACGGACCAGCAGCGACGCTAAGCAGGCAGCGACGCTGGGCAAGCGAACGGCGCCGTGCAGGCAGCGAAGTGCAAGCAGATCGGCCGAAGGCAGCGGCATCGGCCGAAGGCAGCGGCGACAGACAAGCAGCGGCGACAGGCAAGCAGCGGCGACATGCGAGCAGCGGCGACATGTACGCAGCAGCGGCGACACGTTCGCAGCAGCGAAAAGGGAAGTCGCCTAATTAGGCCACAGGGAGTTGATCCCGAGCAGCCAGCAGAATAGGCAGCAAAGTGCTTCCTTTAAAGAGTGAAAATAAAATAAACAGTAGTGCCGAGTCCTGTCAAGTGCCAGCTGAAGGACCCCAAAGGACGAAACAACATGAATCCTGTCGCAGGAGAATCAAGGTGAGCTGAAGTAAACGTAAAACAATGAGAGCGCAGTTAGAGCTAGCGTAAATGGTGCGAAGTAGGAAGTAGGCAGGGACAAATTAAAAATAAGGACTAGTGCTTAAAGATCGAAGAAAAACCCAGTGTGTTCGAGCACAACCTAATAATTAAGCTTGTAGTTAAGAGAACACAAGAAGTGTCGTAAATTTAAGTCTCTTTTTATTTGAGTCGATCGGCAATTACCGACGGCAAATCGGAGAGTGCGTGGCCGAGTTGTGGTCACCGCTCTAGTTTAGTTGAATTTCGCTCTCGTGAAGACAAGCAGCAATAATTGTGCCAACAGCACCAATAAATCGTTTTAAATATCAAATCACCGCGTCTCAATTTCTTCTTGCAACTCGTTTCTCTAAAAACGCTTAGAGATTTTTCATTGGCGCCCGAGCAGGGACTTCGGTGTTTTTTGATAAATTTAATAATTTGCTAATACTATTGTGTGCTGGTTGGCTATTGCTTGCGCGTTCGTGTGTGGTCAAATTAAAGAGTTCAACAACAAAGTGTGACCCCTGCCAAGGCGTTTCTGTTGTCGCCGCTGGACCTTATGGAAAATAGTCGTCGTTCCATGTCTATCAATTCCCTAGACAGTCTCCAGGTATTAGTGTCAAAAATTGAGCTTACAGCTTATTGATTGCTGCTTGTTCGAAATAAAATTTAAAAATTTGAACAGCTCAATTCCTGGCACTTACTGTAATAACCTTTGCATGCAAAATATATAAGCTGATGTATGTATGTATGTATGTTAACATTTTATTGCCATATGTAGTATTATTTCGCGCCTACCTCAAAAAATAACCGCTAAATATTCTACAGAACAAAGCAGTTCTGAGTTATACACATATGAACATACCATACACACATATATTAGTTCTAATACATACTAGCAAGTATCATTCGATTGCATGATCTTGACATAAGCATACAAATAAACAAACAAAACGGCAATATTTATTTACATTTTCTATTTAAATATAAAACTTCTGGTGGTCAAATTGTCATTAATTGTGTGTGTCATTGTGCCAACGCAAATTATCGCGGTCTTTTCGCAATTTCGCTTTTGGTACATATGCATATATATATTTACATATAACCGCGAATTTTATAACATCCGTTAACACATAAAGTTGAAAGCATATACATAGTTGCGTTTGCACATACACACTTACATACATATTTCCTTTCGTCGTTGCGTCCGTTGAACTCGGACCGTTTCTTCGCGTGCGCTTTCAACCTTTCGCTTTTTCTTTCGCTTGCACTCGGCGCCGCTAGCATTTGGCGACGCTTGCATTTTGTCACCCCGCATCCCGTTAATTCTATTGCTGTCTACAAACGTAGCGACAGCGAACCTTTTGATTTTTTACTCTTTTCGCTTGTTTCGTTTGTTTGATATACATACCACTTAAAGTGCGTGTGTATATATTCTCTCATTGCATAGCAGACCCCGCACCCCGCATTTTACATTGCTGCCTAAAAACGCAGTTGCAGTAAAAGTTTAGCTTGTTTTATTTTGGATCGCTTGGATCAGTTTCGTTTGTTTGCTCACACAACGCTTTGGTTGCGTGTGTGTGTGTATTAAGCAAGTTAGACTTACATAGTCAGCGTCGTTGCGAGGGTAGCTCACAAAGTTTGTGATACATTTTATTGTGTTAATTTAGTAAGCCCTCTTATTGAACATGTCTGAGTCCGAGAAAATGATTGAAAAGCCACAAATCAGCAAGACAAGTGCAAAATTATCACTATACTTGCAAAGATTTGATAGGGTTAGTGCTGATATTGCTCGTATGCAAACAGCAATTAAAGCAAAGACCATCTCGACAGATAAAACAGAGATAGCGTGTCGATTAGAGCTTTTAGAAGGATATATAGCAAAGGCAATGGATTTACAGGCTGAGCTAGATAATTTAAGTCCTCTTAATGATTCTAGAGGTCCATTAGAGGATTTGTGTGTCGTCACAAGGGCATTATATATAAATGCATCCAAGTCAACGTCAGAGCCAAGACCCGAGCATAATTGCTCTGTAGTTTCAAGCCAGCGATCTCAGTTGCCGAAAATGCGTTTGCCAAAATTTAGTGGGAAACACTCGGAGTACAAAAATTTTATGTGCCTGTTTGAAAGTTTAGTCGATGATGACAATTCTTTGTCAAACGTCGAAAAGTTCAATCACTTAGTCTCGTGTTTGTCAGACGAAGCATTAGGGGTAGTTAAGCCGTACCAATTAACGGATTGTAACTACCCAAAGGCCCTCGCTAGTCTCAAAGCAGTGTATGACAACAAATGTCTTATATTCTTTGATACAATTTCACAATTGTTTGACATACCTAGCATGATAAAACCATCTGCATCGAGTTTAAGATCGATCATAGATACGGTGTCTGCTATCTATTCTTCGTTGTCGTCGTTAGGAAACGATAAAGACATTGCTAATGCCATGATAATTCACATGGTCATGGCAAAGGTAGACCATGTTACCAAATCTCGGTATGAAGAGCAGCTTGACTATGATAGGCTGCCATCTTGGGAAGATTGTGCAGGACAGTTGAATAAAAGGTATCAGTATCTATCAGCAGAAGAGTCAACTCGGGACAAGACAAAGCCGCGAGTTGACGCTAAGAAGCCCCATCAGTTTAAATCGTCCTTTGCTTGTGCTGATGGAGGGCGTTCATCATCGTCTGTGTGCGTCTTCTGCAAGTCAGAAACGCACAACCTTGATAAGTGTCCATCGTTTGCTGCAATATCAGTTATGCAACATTTCGAATTCGTCAAAACACAAAAGTTGTGCCTAAATTGTTTGATTGTGGGTCATATGGTGTCAAAATGTAAGGCATCAAAATGTCGAATTTGTTCGAAGCCTCACCATGCGTTACTTCACAGGTATACTACTCTTGCTCAAGGTGAGGTATCCAGTCTTCAAGCGACTATGTAAGATTCGTATTCAGGGCATGTATCAAACAATCAACAAATTGTTCTCGCCACAGCTGTCGTTAATGTTAAAGACAGATTTGGTCAGTTGCATCCTGCACGGGCCTTACTTGATAGTGGCTCCCAAATCAATTTGATGTCGGAGAGCATGGCCCAGATGTTACGGCTCAAGCGGGAACCAACATCTTTAGCTATCTCAATGGTTGGTGGTGCAACAATAGATAGCAAAAATATGATATGTGCTTCTATTCAGTCGCGCATAAACTCCCACAATTTTTCGGCTGTTGGGTGTTGAAATCCATTTCAACAACACAGCCAGGACAGTCCATGAGCATTTCAAATTGGAAAATACCCAAAAATATAAAGCTGGCAGATCCAGAATTTTATAGGCCAGCTAAGGTGGACATTCTTTTGGGAGCAGAATTATTTTATGAATTGTTGTGCGTTGGGCAAATAAAACTGGGTTCTGAACTTCCAACAATGCAAAAAACGCTGCTAGGATGGATAGTAGCAGGCAAATATACTGGACAAGTGCCTAGGCATCAGTTCAGTGGGTGTTTAGTAGCCCAAACTAATTGTTCTCTCGACTCGTTAGTTAACCGTTTCTGGGAATTTGACCAATGTCCGTTCGAGTCGAAGGCTGGTCGCCAAACAGCTGAACAACAAGCTTGTGAACTGTTCTTCAAGAAAACTGTAAAGTTATCTTCTGGTCGTTTCCAAGTGGATCTTCCTTTCAAGACCGATCCTAAAGTTCTTGGCTTGTCCTTTCAAACTGCTGAAAGGCGTTTTTTGCAACTGGAGCGTAAATTATCGAAGGATGCAGTTCTAACAAGTATATAAGGCTACAGTCGGGCGCCCGACAGTAAGATACCCTTCTCCCAATTTTTAAAATCCGTTACAAGCGTGTAACTATACTCATAATTTCAAACAAAAATTCTGCACAAATTCTTCTACTACATATAGCTTACTCGCTCGCACTCACACAGCGACGCACATAAAGAGTAAAGCGACACGACGCAACGTCGACGTCGGCGTCAACTGCTCAAAGCAGCGCGTCGGCTGCTGCCCGTACCGAACATTTGTACTGAAAACGTTGACTTGAATAACTTCTGTGTTATTGGTCCGATCGGATTGTAACTTGGAGGATATGTTCACATTGCATTCAGCTTTATACATTTATAAGTTTAATACTTTGCTTAATAATCGTAAATTACCGATTTGCGGAGGCGGTGGGCGTGGCAGCAAACATTTGACATAAACTTCACCTGCCCCGAATATATAGGAACCTTCATGCCAAATTTGGTGTCTCTAGCTTTTTTAATAGCTAAGATCTGTTGTCTCAAACAAACAGACGGACAGACGGACAGACGGACAGACGGACAGACGGACAGACGGACAGCCGGACAGACGGACAGACGGACAGACAGACGGACATGTCTCAATCGACTCGGCTAGTGATCCTGAGCAAGAATATATATACTTTATGGGGCCACGCCTCCTTATGCCTGTTACATACATTTTGCACAAAGTTAGTATACCCTTTTTGACCATTTTCAATGGTCGAAGGGTATAAAAAGCATGTACCATGACTTCATGAAAGAATATTTGGATTTGGGACATATGTCCATTCTGAAGTCAACTCCTCTAGGACAGCATTATTATATTCCTCATCAATGCGTTCTTAGGCCTGAAAGTTCCTCCACGAAGCTTCCTCCACTAAGACGTCAACAGCTGTTTCTCTAAACGAAACACTGATGGTGGGGTCGACAATTCAGAGGGAGCTATATTCAACCCTGATTAACTTCCGGTTGAATAAGTATGCCGTAACTGCTGACATTTCAAAAATGTACAGGCAGATCAATATTTCTGAAAAAGACAGAAATTTCCAACTAATTTTGTGGAGAGAAAATACTTCACAGAATATTCAAGCATACCGACTTAATACAGTCACATATGGTACAGCTTCTGCACCCTTTCTGGCGATACGCTGCTTATTTGAGCTGGCCAACATGCACGCCCAATCACATCCTATTGGATCAGATGTGATTAAAACGTGTTTCTATGTTGACGATATGTTGGCAGGTGCAGATAGTGTTAAAGAACTTAACGCTATTTGCAATCAAGTTCAGACCATATTGGAATCAGGAGGTTTTCCACTTGCCAAGTGGGCAACCAACTGTAGTGATCTGTCGTTTAAGACAAAAGCTGGTGACGAAGTGACTCTGAAGATTGATGAGCAGAGTTCCGTCAAAACTCTTGGGATGCGCTGGGCACCTCAAGAGGATATATTTAAATATTATCTTGACGTGGACAGCTTTGTTTCGGATAGGCCAACGAAACGCAACATGTTGTCTGCAGCGTCTCGTTTATTTGACCCTCTTGGGCTGCTATGTCCAATTGTTACCAAGGCCAAAATGTTGTTGCAGGAATTGTGGAGACTTAAAATAGATTGGGATGAAGCCATCCCAATGAGCCTTCACACGACATGGAATAGGTTCACCATGACGTTGCGCGATTTACACAAAATTCGCATTCCTCGATACGTATGTCTTAATACGTATCAAAAGATTCAAATACATGGCTTTGCTGATGCATCCAGTCATGCGTACGGTTGTTGCATCTACGTGCGAACGTGCAGCAACCGAGACGTTGGCACTACATTGCTCACTGCAAAGTCTAGGGTAGCTCCACTAAACGTGAAGACAATACCCCGATTAGAATTATGCGCAGGTCTCTTGCTGGCCAAGCTCTGGCACCGAATTTCGACAACCTTATCAAAATTTAGTATAGAAAGTCTGAATTTCTGGTCGGATTCACAGATTGTGCTGTATTGGTTACAACGCGATTCTGGCACGTTGGGCACATTTGTGGCAAATAGAATTGCAGAAATTCAGGAGTTGTCGAAAGGTATTGTGTGGCGTCACGTTCCAACAGATGCTAATCCGGCGGATTTAGTATCGAGAGGAACCGACATAGACGAAATTGTTAGCTCGTTATGGTTCGATGGGCCAAGTTTCTTAAAACTGGAGGAAGACCAATGGCCTCAGCTTCACCTGGTTGAAATAGCGTCGGAAATCAAATCTTCCGAAGACAAAAAAAGTGCTGTTGTATGTACTTTGGCAGAAGCTGAGCCAAATTGTTTTGTTGAGCTAATGAATCGTCACTCCAACTTTCCAAAATTGATTCGCATAATGGCTTATGTACTTCGATTCTGTTACAAAGGGCTCAAATCAGACTCTCTCGGCGTGTCGGCATCAGAATGAAATATTTCATTTCTAAAACTGATCGCCGTAGTACAAAGCACATCGTTCAAAAGCGAATTAAAATTATTGAGACAATCAGTAGTTTTAGCACTAATGCTGCAATCGCTGAATCCATTTATCGATAAGTTTGACAAAAATGGATTAGAATTTGAACTCATTCGAGTAGGAGGACGTTTGCTACACGGGCCTCTTTCTTATGACGCTAAATTTCCGCTTTTAATGACAAAGAAGTCAGGGTTAATTCAACTATTTGTCACTTATTTGCATCGTAGGCACTACCATGCTTGCCCAAAAGTTCTAGTTGGACTTTTGAGGCAGCAAATTTGGGTAGTAAATGCTCGAAGTTTGTGCACTGCAGTTGTTCGAAAGTGCATACACTGTTTTCGATACAAACCAACCAAAATTGTTGGGGCAACTAATGGGAAATTTGCCTGCTGATCGTCTGCGAGAAGGTCGGCCGTTTCGAGTATGTGGAGTAGATTTCTGTGGTCCGTTCTATGTTAGCTATAGAATCAGGGGGAGACCACCTGTAAAAATGTATGTTGCCGTTTTTGTTTGTTTTGCCTCAAAGGCGGTTCATTTAGATCTGGTAACCGATCTATCGACAGATGCTTTTTTGAACGTTTTTAAAAGGTTTATCGGGAGACGCGGATTACCGGAGACGATCTACAGCGACAACGCGACGAATTTCGTTGGAGCGAGCAATGTGCTGAGGGAGCTGCAGACGGCGTTCCAGAACAACCAGGCGAGGCTGGTGAACTTCGCGGCGGAGAGAGGAGTGCAGTGGATGTAAAGGACCCTGGCTAGACTGAGAATTGTACCCCAGCCTGAGAAAGCATCCTTACAGATGGCGCCCGAGCAGGGACTACTATGACTAGACATTTAGTTTTGAGAATTTTTAACATCTTTTCGTGGACTAAAGACCCACGTAGCAAATTTATGCAGGGTATAGCAGGCAGGCACAAGATCCACATTATAAGTTTCACACAGGGCACTCGTAGCAAAGAATAGACATAGACATCGATGCATGCATAAGAATCATAGTTTTTCTCATATCAGTCGTAGGACAGGTTCCACACGTGTCTACGACTACTGCGCATACTGACGTGGGCGCAAACTTTGACCTTGTGATTTTATTTTACACGGCTTAACCATTTTTTTCCTGCGCCGGCGCAGCCTGAGCGGCGACACCGCTCAGGCAACTTGTATATAAGACTCGGTACCGAATACCGAGTGAGTCAGTCGCGTCCGGACCCGCAAGTAGTCAACATCGGTGACAAATAATTTTCGTTTAAAAAAAATATCGTTCCCTGACAATACCGCGAGATACCCAGCAGTGAACAAGATCGTGAACCAGACTTATTCGAGAACAAGACTAAGTGAAAACAAGACTAAGTTAAAACAAGACTAAGTGAAAACAAGACTAAGTGACGCACGTCACACCTACCTCGCTAGCAATTTTTTTAAATCAAGTGAAAACAGATACAACAAACTCGTCCAACATGGGAACACGCTGGATCGCGTTCCGTAGGAAGAGCGAGCTGTAACTCATCCTCAAGGAGTTCGGACTGGACACGAGTGGTACAGTGGAGGAGATGCGGAGCCGGCTGGTGGCTTTCTCCAATCAGGAGGACCTGTCGAAGGAACAGCTGCAACGACTTATGGAGCTCGAGGCTAGCTTAAGCAATGCAGTAACGCCAGAGCTGAAATCGCCTGGAGCATGCTCACGCGACACCTCACCGTCGCCGATGGAAGACGACGCACAGATCTTCATCCCCATACCAAGCTTGGAAGCTAGACGGGCAGCGAGTCCCTCAAGGAGCACTGCCATTCGGCACATCCCACCCGTTCCAGCGTCCATTGCGGCACTTCCAGCCGGAAGTAGGACCAGCGAACCGGGCCACCGATGGATAGCCCCATACGAGCTGGCCGATTGAGTACGGAAATGGGGCGTAGCTTTCAACGGCGACGCTACAGATCCGTGCTGAGCTGGACCGGATTTACGACAATATGATGCCGGAGTATCAATTGTTTACCCGCCGACACGAGTTCCGAACGCTGGCTCAGCTGAGCAAACTTGTGACCACGTACGAGACCACGAAGGAGCTGCAACGCCAAACGACTAGCCAAGTTGACCGACGGAGGGAGAGTCCGAAACCACCGAACCCGCCAGTGACGACCAGCGCACCGCCAACAACACTGGCACCCACAGCAGCGACAGCCACTCCTTACGCAACACCCACAGGGGCTACAAAGGGCGACCTGCAGCGCGTGTGCCATAATTGCGCTCAACCCTGGCATCTACTGCGTGTGGTTCTGTTGGGACTGCGGTCGACACGGTGTATGCACGGTGGACTGTTGTCGACGACCCACGTCGGGAAATGCTGCGCGTCTTCAGCCGATGGGAAACAACATGGAGACGCCGCACCGCAGTTCCCAGGAGTAGCACCTCTGAGGTACGGTAGTGGACGTGTCATCGCGAATGTTCGGATCGAAGGTATAACAACGGACTCCACAATCGACACGGCAGCCACACGCAGCTTCATCAGCGAGCGTATGGCGGCCAGGCTGAGCACACCAGAGAACGAGCGAGCAGCACTTATCCGGATCAAGCTGGCGGATGGATCATCACGAGCCGTGACTCGAGCCTTGCGGGTGAGGATCCAGTTGGGCGAGTGAGAGACGACAGTACCAATGCTGGTACTGCCCGTCATTTTGGACGACGTGATCCTGGGAATGGACTTCCTGTGCGGCGTCGAAGCGACTCTCAAGTGCGGCCGAGCAAAGTTACGCTTGCAAAGCACACTTGAAGAGGCAGCACCGACGCTCGGGACATCCCACGCAGCAACGGAGGACGCGGTGGCCCAAGACAGCGACAAGGTCACGGGCTTACCACCGATTTGTCCCGTCGCACGGCAGAGGAATCCGTTTAGGCAGCCCAGAGCACGAGAGGACACGAGAGAAGGCCCACGAGACACCGAGAGACAGAGCAGGACACAAGAGGAAGGACAACGAGACACCGAGAGACAGAGCAGGACACAAGAGGAAGGACAACGAGACACCGAGAGACAGAGCAGGACACAAGAGGAAGGACAACGAGATACCAAGAGACAGAACCGGATACAAGAGGAAGAACAACGAGACAGCGAGGAACAATCTAGGACACCGGCGAAGGCGCAGCAAGGCACCGAGCACCGGCGAAGCATAGAGGAACCAACAGGAGCACGAG
Organism: Zaprionus kolodkinae; assembly: GCA_018901885.1. Lineage (NCBI taxonomy): Eukaryota > Metazoa > Arthropoda > Insecta > Diptera > Drosophilidae > Zaprionus > Zaprionus kolodkinae. Next base: position 13,768 of record JAEIFM010000003.1, on the reverse strand, counting down.
CAGAAATACATCAACGAGGCACAGAGAATCAGGCCATCGCGGGTGGCCTGACCAAGCGTAGACGCCGTGGGAGACAGCCCAAGACCAGCCACGCCGCCTTGCGGGGCGTCGAGGCACCTGGAACAAGGATAGCTACGGACGAAGAACAGGTGGAGGCCTTTCTACAGTCCGAGCTAGCCAAGTTCGACGGATTGATGGGGGTGTCGCCCATTGCGGAGCACACCATCACTATGCGGGATGCGTAACTTTTATCAAGCAGAGGTACTACCCGAAGAATGCGGCCATGCAGAAGATCATTAACGAGCAAGTTGATGAGCTTCTGCGAGATGAAAGGATCGAGCCATCGAGGAGCCCATACAGTGCACCGATTGTACTTGTGGGGAAGAAGACCGGAGACATGCGGATGTGCGTGGACTATCGCCAGCTTAACGCGAAATCCATCCCGGACGCCTACCCGTTGCCACGGATCAACCACATCCTGGAGAAACTCAAGGACGCGAAGTACATATCTTCGCTGGACTTGAAGAGCGGGTATTGGCAAATACCTATGGCCCGGGACAGCAAGGAGTACACCGCGTTCACAGTGCCTGGCAGAGGCCTTTTTCACTGGAAGGTGATGCCGTTCGGACTACATTCGGCCCCGGCTACATTTTAGCGGGCTTTGGATGGAGTCATCGGACCAGACATGGAGCCGCACGCGTTTGCGTACCTCGACGATATCGTCGTAGTAGGACGCACCCTCCAAGAGCATCTGGATAACCTACGAGAGGTATTCCGGAGGCTTCGGAAAGCGAACTTGCGCCTGAATAAGGCCAAGTGCAGCTTCTTCCAAAAGAGCATCATCTACCTGGGGCACCAGGTCAGCGAAGGTGGAATCCACACCGATCCCAGCAAGATCGCAGCGATAAAGGAACTCCAGCCGCCAACGACTGTCAGGGAGTTACGGAGATGCTTAGGCATCGCTTCCTGGTACCGGAGATTTGTGCCGAACTTCGCCACCCTGGTACAACTCATGTCGTCGTTGTTAAAGAAGGGTCAGCGATGGGTTTGGAGTGAGGAACAACAGCTAGCGTTCGAGGCTTTAAAGACACAACAGATCCAGGGAACAGAACGCGTCATCGCATACGCAAGCCGACGCCTCTCAGTAGCCGAAAGCCGTTATTCGACTACGGAGAAGGAGTGCCTGGCCATTGTGTGGGCGATAAGGAAACTGCGATGTTACTTGGAAGGCTACGAGTTCGACGTAGTCACGGACCACCTGGCGTTAAAATGGTTGAACAGTATCGAGAACCCTACTGGAAGGTTTGCTCGCTGGGCGTTACAACAGTTCCGCTTCAACGTGCATTACCGCCGCGGGGATCAAAACATCGTAGCCGACGCTTTGTCCAGACAGCCCAGACTCTACAGCAGGTCACTCAGGAGAGCCCACCCTGTGCGTGGACAACCCAGATGCTGGAGTTAACCGAGAGGGAACCCGAGAAGTATCCAGAATACTTGCGGGAGAACGACCAGCTCTATCGACGAGGAGGTTTTCGCCCGGACGACGAAGATTACACACCTTGGAAGTTGTGCGTGCCGAAACCACAACGCCAACGGGTGTTGCAGGAATGCCACGACCAACCCAGCGATATTTCTGGCCAGGCCTCTTCCGAGACGTAGCACGTTACGTACGGAAGTGCGAGACCTGCCAGAAATTTAAGATTAGTCAACTGAAACCTCCGGGACAGATGCACACCCGGCAAGTACATGCACCATTCGACGTGCTCTGTGCAGACTTCGTGGGACCACTCCCGCGCTCTACTCACGGGAATACCATGTTGCTGGTATTTTTCGACGCCTTTTCGAAGTGGGTGGAGCTGGTGCCCTTGCGCAAAGCAACGGCAGCACACCTGATGCGCTCGTTCCGAGAACGAATTCTGGCCAGGTTTGGAGTGCCGAAGATGCTAGTCTGCGACAACGGAACGCAGTTCACAAGCCGAGCTTTCGCGACGTTTTGCAAACAGCTGGGCATAACTCTGCAGCACACCGCGCCGTACACCCCGCAGCAGAACCCCACGGAGAGAGTAAACAGGACCGTGAAAACCATGGTAACACAGTACCTGGGCGACCAGCAGCGAACGTGGGATGAACGCCTCCCCGAGATCAGCCTGGCGATCAACACCAGCGCCTCGGACACCACCGGATTTAGCCCAGCGTACCTCGTACAAGGGCGCGAGCCTCGTTTGCAGGGGGCCCTCTACGAGGAGGTGACGCCGGTCATACGGGCGGAATCACGGATGCCCGAGGAGAAGGAGCAACACCTGCAGGACGTTTTCAAGATCGTCGCCGAGAATGCGCAGCAAGCAAGCGCAGAACAAGGGAGACACTACAACTTACGCCTCCGAGAGTGGAAGCCGGCCATCGGCCACTTCGTACTACTGAGACAACATCATTTGTCGATGGCAGCCGATGGATTCGCCGCCAAGTTGGCACCCCGCTACGATGGACCTTACCGGGTTTTGAGTTACATCTCACCCGCGATTCTACGCCTCCAAGACGTCGGAACGAAGAAGAGACGCCGTGCTGGATTGGCCGATCTGAAGGCTTTCCACGGGGACCAACGAAGGTTAACAGGTACCGGGTGGGGTAGGCTTCCACTAAACTTCTAAGTGTAACCATAATGATCCTGACATACATGTAGTTATAAGATACCAGTAGAGCTTCGCCGCATGAAGCGACGCCACATTTATAATTTAAGTTAACATATTAGAAACAAAAGACAAGATATCTTTAAGACAAGATATCTTTAAGCCCGGCATACCCCGTAGTTATTTGAATACGAAAGCATAGGTATAGGCAAAGGCAAGGGCGTAGACAAAACATGCGAAACAGGGCAAGAAACATAAGAAACCCCGGTCACTCGGCACCCATGCCTAGTAACGGTGCCTCGGTACCCAGAGCTGGTGCACACACAAGTAACGGTGCCTCGGTACCCAGAGCTCGCGCATTTAGGCAGGCAGCCGTCGATGAAGATCTGTGCGTCGTCTTCCATCGGCGCCGGTGAGGTGTCGCGTGAGCATGCTCCAGGCGATTTCAGCTCCGGCGTAACTGCATTGCCTAAGCTCGCCTCGAGCTCCATAAGTCGTTGCAGCTGTTCCTTCGACAGGTCCTCCTGATTGGAGAAAGCCACCAGCCGGCTCCGCATCTCCTCCACTGTACCACTCGTGTCCAGTCCGAACTCCTTGAGGATGAGTTGCGGCTCGCTCTTCCTACGGAACGCGATTTCTTAAGCCGAACGGCAGACGCAAAATTTGTCTTTGCCGCCATTTACCGAGAACGACGTCTTCTCACGGTTATGCTCCGCAAGGTCGGGCTGTAGTAGGGTGACTTTGATGGCCTGATAATGCCATCTTTTAGCAGTTGTTTGACTTCGTTGTTTACGAAGTCAGAAACACCCATGGGGTTTGGGTAAGCTCTCGAGTACACCGGTTCGTTGTCTACCGTACGAGTTGTGGCAGTGTCCGCGGTGTTGAAAGGGAGAGCTTCGTGTGAAGCAGAGAAAGCCTTTTTCCTTCTCAAGATTGTGTCCTTCAACTCCTTTTTAACGGAGGCAGGCACCACAATGACATTCACCTCAGTGAAGTTTACACTAGGGTAGCTGAAATAGTGAAGCTTTTCGCAAACGCCCTGATACTCCAGAGAGTCCTCAGTTAGGTTCAACTTGACTCGTTAACAGGTCTAAGCCTATAATAGCGTCGAACGAGTTGAGCGAATTCAATAGGAACAAGTGCGTAAGGCTACAGTCGGGCGCCCGACAGTAAGATACCCTTCTCCCAATTTTTAAAATCCGTTACAAACGTATAACCACACTCATAATTTCAAACAGAAATTCTGCACAAATACTTCTACTACATATAGCTTACTCACTCGCACTCACACAGCGATGCGCGTAAAGAGTAAAGCGACACGACGCAACGTCGACGTCGGCGTCAACTGCTCAAAGCAGCGAGCAGGCTGCTGCTCGTACCGAACATTTGTACTGAAAACGTTGACTTTAATAACTTCTGTGTTATTATCCGATCGGATTGTAATTTGAAGAAAATGTTCATATTGCATTCAGCTTTATTCATACCAAAGCAGAAAGTTATGAGTTTAATACATTGCTTAATAATCGCAAATAACCGATTTGCGGGGGCGGTTGGCGTGGAATCATACATTTTATATAAACTTGATCTGCCTATGATAGATAGGAACCTCCATGCCAAATTTGGTGTCTCTAGCTTTTTTAATAGCTGAGATCTGTTGTCTCATACAGACGGACAGACGGACAGACGGACGGACGGACAGACGGACAGACAGACGGACATGTCTCAATCGACTCGGCTAGTGATCCTGAGCAAGAATATATATACTTTATGGGGTCTGCCTCGCCTCTTTATGCCTGTTACATACATTTTGCACAAAGTTAGTATACCCTTTTTTGACCATTTTCAATGGTCGAAGGGTATAAAAATGGGGAGGTTTGCTTGAAAACCTTCATAAAGCACTTTTGCTTGATTTCGGTGGAGCCATGTATTGAGCTCACCGAGAACGGACTTGCGACCGGCATTAAATTTTGTAGCTCCTTTACGGGCTTAATGTAATTCTTTGCCGCGCCGGTGTCAATTAACATCTTTAAAGTTCTCTTCTCAGCCAACCGTCGTTCAATGAACGGCAACCAGGAGCGTCCCCTAAAAAACTCAGTGAGTCATCGCTTGGAGCGAACTCATTGTCACTGTCGATATCTTCGACTGCAGCCTTTGCTGCCTTCTCATACTCCTGCTTGGGGTCTTTTGCGCTAGGGTCTTTAGTCTTGGGGTTTTCTTGGACAACATTATTGACGCGCTTTTTTTTTATGTCGAACGGTCCGAGGAATTTCTCCTCTTAGAAGTGTTGGGCTCATTAGGGTTGTTCTTATTGTACTCGGTGCGCTGCCTGAACTTGGAGGATGAGTCGACCTCCATAGGTTGAGGTGCTTGTGCCTGGTTGTCATTATTATTCTGCCCACTGGTATAACCTTTTTGTCGCCTGGCAAAGTGGGGATTTCTGTCCTGGCCCTGTTCTTCCTTGTTGTCTTTCGCTTGTCTACCCTGGAAGCGGCTCTTGCCGTTTTCAGACGTTTGCGCTCGTTCCTCTACAGCCTTGGCTTAGGAACTCGCGAACATGCTCCTTTCAATGCTTGCTTCCGCCTCTCTGGCCAAAGCCAGGGCAGATGGCAAGTCTTTTGGTTAAGCCAGGAAAACCACAGCTCTAAGGGACTTCTTGAGTCCCGAAGTGAAGGCATGCAGGGCATCGGTTCTTACTTCAGCGTTGAGTAAGTCAGCGCCCTCTTGCTCGTGTGTCATCACAATTTTGTTGGCGTCAATTTTTTTTGTCGACTTCGTCGTAGTATTGCGTCAATGGCAGGTCACCTTGCCTGACCATCTCTAATCCCTGCCTCAGTAGGCGTTGGGATGTCTTGTTCGAGTACGTGCAGTCTAACCTAGGCAAGATGGCATCGAAATTCAACACAGTATTGTGAGACACGAGTAAGGCTCCAGCTGCGCCTAGAATTTTGTTTCGTAGGATGGCTACAGCTTGGTAGTGAGCACTGCTGCTGTTATAGTGCTTGAGCAGGTCGTAAGCGTATATGGCCGATTGCCTCTAGGCCACATATTCATCTTGGGTGCCACAAAACTCTGGCACGGACTTGATTATGTCTAGTGGTAAATCACACCTAACCTCAGGATTCACAGTAACCTATTCGTACGTGATGATTTGCGGTGCTTCCACCTGCAAACTTTGTACCCGAGCAGCTAGGGAGTTTATCTGTGTTTGAAACTGAGTTTGTTGTTGTGCTAATGCCTGTCTGACGGCATTTTCGACAAGTGCTTGGATCTGAGTGGGGTCCATGATGCTGTTTAAGGGGGGACTAGCAAACGGTTGATCTACTATCGGGCTTGCTTGTGTTGTGTCCCGCCAAACTCATTGGTTGGTGGACACAACACAAACATATACTTTCGCCGAGCACAAGCGATCGGCTTATTAAATATGGCAGGAAAAAGTATGCAATAAAATAAGTTTTGTTGGGTATGCAACGAAAATTTATTTCGTCATGGTATGCAATATTTCTTTTATAAGTGAGGCAATAAAAAGTATGAAATATTTATATTATTATTAGCTAGGCAATAAAAAGTATGCAATATTTGTTTTATAAGCTAGGCAATAAAAAGTATGCAATGTTTATTTCTCAATAAAAATTTCATGTGCCGAAAGTATGCAACGAAAAATTGGTCAAACCGAATTTCACAACCTTTACGTGGCCAACAATGAATTTTGTTTTTTCACTTGTTTTTTTGTTTTTGGTTTTGCTAGGGACACTTGATGGGATGCCGTAGAAACAACTTGTCAAACTTACATGTTTTGTAGCTTAACTCCCCTGTTAACTAGACTGTGGTTCGTGGTAAAGTTGGGCGCCAGTTATATGGATCTCCTATTTGATGTCCAGGGGGTCTTCCTTCTTCGGTAGAGGTACGCCTTTGACACTTTTTAGGTAGATTATGTTGGAGGGCTTGACTTCGCCCCCTTAGTTATATTGCTAGCCTTGTGGCGTAGCAATGTAGTGTAATTAAGAAAAAAGTTATTTTTACGGCTATGTGCCGGAGTGGAGCTGTGGTTTATTGAGCAGCTTTGTAAGAACTATGCGACAATGCATCGCGCCACCAAGACATGAGCGGCAAGCCGACTCAGCATTCCTTGCAGCCCAGCGCAACACTCCAAATGGGAAGTGTCGGATTTCCAGCGCCGACATTGCAAATAGACGGCCATAATTTTGCGTTGGAACACTAACACACACAATTAATAGAAATTTGACCAACAAAAATTTTATGTTTAAATAACAAATGTAAATAAATATTGCAGTTTTGTTTGTTATATCCTTGCATAGCGTATATTAATTTTAGCCAGAAGTTTGCAACGCACCTTAGGAGACATCTCCGACCCTATAAAGTATATATATTCTGAATCAGCATCAACAGAGGAGTCGAAAATTCGATGTCCGTCCGTCTCTTGTCCGTCCGTCCGTCTGTCTGTTGTAACGCAAACTAGTCTCTCAGTTTTTGAGCTACCTTCATGAAACTTGGCACAAAAGCTTCTTATTGCTTCACGCTGTAAATAAGTCGGAACCAGCCAGATCGGAGCAATACATCGTATAGCTGCCATAGAAGCTATCGGCCGATTTTTGTTGTTTCTTAAGATATTGCAACAAGATTTGGCAAATCTTATTCTTATTACGTCCTTAATGTGCTATCAAAATTGTATCAAAATGAACCACTTTAACATATAGCTGCCATAGAACAATCGGCTGAAATCAGGGTTTTTGTATGCAAACAGAAACCAGCAGCAATCCAAATATATTTTATATTTAGTATAACTGCAATGGTATAAAACCTTCGGCAAGCCGAAGGTAGCCTTGCTTGTTTTATTTATGTTTATATCAAGATCAAGATCATGCAACCGAATATTACTTGTGAGTATATAAAAAAAAAACCAATTTATGTATGTATGTATGTTTTATGTTATTCTTGTGTATGTATAATTTTGAACAGTTGTTTGCTTAATATTTTGGCAGCTTGTTAAGTGTATAAGAGCGATTTATGTATTAATTCCAATTAATAATGTACATAAATATACGACTATATCTTACATGCAAGTGTTAGTTCATATGCCACTTGCATGCAAGTGTTAGTTTATATGTGCCAGAAATTGAGCTGTTTAATAATTGTAAATGTTTACGCAACGATTTGGACCCAATTATATCCAATAAAACACACGCCCAATTCGTGGCACTAAATACCTGTAGGCTGTCTAGAGATTCAATAGACATTGATCGCCTTAATTTGTCCATTGGCAATATTCCCAGTCCAGTAGCAACGCAAGGCTTGGATGTCCAGCAATTCCAACAAACACTGGTGTGGCGACGACGAAGACGGTCAGCAAATTTTTGCACTCGAGTTTATTTATTTTTTTTAAGTTTTCTTTTTCCCGCAAGCAAACAAACGACTGTAAAAGCCAGACAACAATTAAAATTGTGAAACAACAATTATTTTATTTATTTATTTATTTATTTAACGTCAACTAAGAGCAGTCGACTCAAAGACTAAAATATAATAAAATTACAAGTGTAAATTTAAATTAAAAATATAAGTATAATTTAAGTTGAAGGTAAGTATTATATTAAAAAAATATATATTTTTTTGTTTTTGTTTTAAAATTTGTTATTATTAATTAATCATTAAATTATTTATTTAATTTATTTAATTTAATTTAATCTGGGAGTAAAAAGATAATTTTAGTTGATCCAACATTTGTTGCAAAGGATTGGGGAAACCCAGAAAACCCAATCAGATCAAAAGAAGAGTGTTAATGTTTTAAAGCACTCGTAACGCCCGAGGAGCGCAGTTAACGAATAGGAAGGTCGCGAGATCGTTAACTTCTAGCTTCTAGCCAGGTGGGAAAGTAGTGAAAGTTTAAGATTATTAGTCGATTGGCTGTTAGATATAATAAAGTAGTATTTGTTGTAGTCCGAACATAATACCCTGAACGGTTCGTGCAAGGCATAGTTCGACCTACAACTAGGAAGAGTTAGTGGAATATAATTTCTTGTTAGTCGGCAAGGGACAGAGAAGTGTAACCGGCTAACCAAGTCATCACTATCAATGTCACCTTTAATAAGATTATTGATAAAAACCACACCAAGCATAGTACGCCGATTGGCTAAGGAAGGTAGATTTAGTAGAAGAAGTCTGTTAGTATAGGAAGGTAGTCTTAAGTTTGAATCCCAATTAAGTCCACGCAATGCGAAAATTAAAAAGTTGTTTTGAACGGATTCAATGCGGTCCTTGTAGGTTGAAAACTGAGGACACCAAACACATGATCCATACTCGAGAATAGGACGCACAAGTGAGGTATAAAGGGTCTTAGTTATGTAAGGATCGTTAAATTCTTTAGCCCACCTCTTAATAAATCCGAGTACACTCATAGCCTTATTGACTATGGAAGAAATGTGCTCAGAGAACTTGAGTTTAGCGTCCAGAAGTACTCCAAGGTCGTCCACAGAGGTAATTCTTTCCAGAGGACAACCACATAAAGTGTAAGTTTCGTACTTAGGACTGGCACGAGAGAATGTCATCAACTTGCATTTTGAGCTGTTCAGATTTAATAGGTTTGCACCACACCAACTGTTAAAACTATTGAGGTCGGCTTGAAGGGATGAATGACAGGAGGCGTCTTTAAATTGAAAACAAAGCTTTACATCATCTGCATACATAAGAGTACGCGAATTATGTATGGCCGAAGGAAGGTCATTGATGAAAAGCGTAAAAAGAAGGGGGACCTAAATGGCTTCCCTGAGGAACACCAGAAGTAACTTGAATAGGGTCAGAAAGAGCATTTTTAAAGAAGACTCTTTGTGTTCTGTTGGCCAAATAACTTATAAGCCAGCTTAAAAGATTTGGTGAGAAACCAATAATGTTTAGTTTATGTGCAAGAAGGGAGTGATTTACTGAGTCAAATGCTTTACTGAAATCAGTATAAATGACGTCAGTTTGAAAGTTTTTCTGAAAGCCCTTTATTATAAAGGATGTAAGCTCAAGTAAATTTGTCGAGGAGGAACGACGTTTTAAAAATCCGTGCTGACAAGGAGAAATGACGGATCTACAGAAATGCTGCAAGTGAGGAGTTATGACATTCTCGAAGAGTTTGGGAATAGCCGACAATTTTGAGATACCTCTATAGTTTAAAGCATCAGACTTGCTGCCCTTCTTGTGAAGCGGTAAAATGAAAGATTCCTTCCATATGGAAGGAAAGGTGGAAGTTTTCAGGGACAGCGAGAAAAGTTTGAGCAATAGCTTAGATAGAGGATCGGCACAGTATCGAAGTACGCAACTAGGAATTCCGTCAGGACCAGGTGAAAAAACTGGTTTTATCAAACATAAATCCCTGAAAATCGAACGTTCGTTTAATTGTGGGGCGAAAATGCCAGTTGAACTGGGAATGGTGAAAGGATAAGAATTTACATCGCGTGTTGAAATTGAATAGGTCGTTTGAAAGAACTTAGCAAACAGATCAGCCATGTCCTGGTCAGTATTTGCATTTGCACCTTCAAACGATAGTTTAGATGGATAGGCAGATGACTTACGCTTCATGTTAACAAAATTATAGAACTGTCTGGGATTCTGCCGGAACTGAATCCCGCAACGAGTCAAATAATTTTTATAGCATGTAGCGTTGAGAGCAACAAAATTTGACCGAGCAATAAGATATCTTGAAAAAATAGACGAGGAATAACATCTAGTATATTTTTAAAGAGTCTAGACTTTAGATTTTTAAGACTGGATAGTTCTTTAGTAAACCATGGGGGTTTACTCGAATGCCTCGGGTAAGAAAAAGGCACACAAATGTCAAAAAAGTTATTTAATGTTTTATAAAATAAATTAAGAGCCATATCCATATTGTTGCATTTGTAAAAATTAGTCCAGTCATAATTTGAAATTAAATAATTAATTTTATCAAAATCGGCTTTACGAAAACAATGCGCTCTCTTACACGACGTAACTTTTTTATCCAATACGTTCAAACCAGTTTCAAAAACAACCTCGAACGTTGGATGATAGGGATCTTCTGGTTGGGTAAGTGGGTGGACTCTAGTCAGAGTTACCATACTCTGATCGGAGACAAAGCATAAGTCGAGTGTTCTATTTAGAGAATTTTGTAGGTGGTTGACCTGCAGCAGAGAAATGTCATGCAGGCCATCAATAAGATCGTGTTGTTGTGAGGGCATCAGGAAATTTGCCTCATCACTTGGTGTCCAACTACACTCAGGTATCGTATGTTAAAGTCGCCAAGGACTATGAGGTGGTCTTTGTTAGATAACAAATTGAAGACATACTTTATTGCAAGCAAATGTTGAGTGTAGATAAGAATATCCGAATATTCCGAAAACACACCGAAGTCCCTTTTCGGGCGCCAATGAAAAAATTCTTTAACCGTTTTTATGTAAATGAAACTTAAACTATATGATAACATTTGAACTAGAATAATATTTAAACACATTTGCTGTTGCTCTGACAGTACGCTTTGATGTGGCCTTATTCTTGCGATTGTGTCGCTCTTCGACGGTTTGACAGTGCAGTTTATAAATAGGATGTATTTAATTTTTGGAGATTTTTTGACTCGATGAGTGGCTTTAACGAGTGGCTGCGGCTCTTTCTTCCTGTTAAGAATGTTGACCACCGATTTTGCGTTAAGGTTTTTCTCCTTTAGTGCTCACTAATGATTCTATTCCTTTAATGACAACCAGCAATCCTTTGGCTCTTTTAGGCTGGTAGGTGTAGTAACTCTTCCCAGATACTTGGTCATCGAGGTACTTGGTCACGGAGAGGTGGCTAGACTCATTCGGTATAACATGAAACTGGTTTTGTCTGATGATTGCAGCTAGTTTGTTAACCAGCGCACTTGACGTTTTCTCACGTATAAATATTGGTGGCGGCTTAATATTTTTCTGCTCCTGTTCTTTGGTTGGATGCACTTCGCAGTCATCTAATAGTGCAAACCTATTTGAAGTTGAGTTGTTGTCACGGCGATTTATTTTCGGCTGATTACCAGCCTGTTTGTGTTGTGGGCTTAGTTTTCGCTTTATTTGGATTTAGCGATCCAGCCCAGTTTGATACAGTTTATTATTATGTTTTGGTTTTAAGAGTCGGTGTGAGTTGGTTCAGCAGAAATGTATACCGCTGTCGGTTTGAGAATAGAGTTGATGTTGATGTTGCTACAGGTGCAGTTGTATAAGATATCGAGATTACTGCACTGGTAGCTACAGAGCTTGACGCCGTTTGCAATACGGAGAGTGTGAGAGAGACGCTCTCAGTGCGTTCGGGTTCACATCGTGCAGTCGTAAGCATTAGTGATCAAGACCGCGATCGTTTGCTTTCTGCAGGTGCTATTGTTTGGAACTCGCAAGCGTCGAACACGACGGTATGCATAAATCCGTTGGTGAGAGAATCGGCGCGCGTCTTGCTCATTTTGCCGCTGAGCGCGCAATTAACGTTGCCTCATTTTTGAACACTATTTTATTTTCATTTTTTTTTTCGTTTTTTAAATGTTATGTTTCCACACACAAGAAAATGCTATAGGTTAGCAAAAACATAGCTAATAGCGTGTTTTTGATGATATTTATATTATATGTTATTTTATTTTTATTTTTATTTTATTTATTAAACTTATTTTTATTTTTAAATTAAAATTAGTTTTAATTAAAATTAAAAAAAATAAAATAAAAAGTTTCAAATTTTGAATTTTATAAAACAGTTTTATTATTTAAAAATATATTTATATTTTAAAATTTAAGCTGGGAAATAAAAAAATTGCAAAGCAAAGTGCAAAAATTGTTTTTGGGCAGACTCAATGCTGTCTGTCTATATTCCAAAATCGGGCGAACAAGAGAAGAAAATAACAAGTAGGTAAGGCTACAGTCGGGCGCCCGACAGTAAGATACCCTTCTCCCAATTTTCTAAATCCGTTACAAACGTGTAACCACACTCATAATTTCAAACAGAGAATTCTGCACAAATACTTCTACTACATATAGCTTACTCGCTCGCACTCACGAAGAGTAAAGCGACACGACGCAACGTCGAAGTCGGCGTCAACTGCTCAAAGCAGCGCGTCGGCTGCTGCTCGTACCGAACATTTGTACTGAAAACGTTGACTTGAATAACTTCTGTGTTATTGGTCCGATCGGATTGTTACTTGGAGGATATGTTCACATTCCATTCAGCTTTATACATACCGAAGCAGAACTTTATAAGTTTAATACTTTGCTTAATAATCGTAAATTACCGATTTGCGGGGGCGGTGGGCGTGGCATCAATTATTTGACATAAACTTCACCTGCACGAATATATAGGAACCTTCATACCAAATTTTGTGTCTCTAGCTTTTTTAATAGCTGAGATCTGTTGTCTCAAACAAACAGACGGACAGACGGACAGACAGACGGACATGTCTCAATCGACTCGGCTAGTGATCCTGAGCAAGAATATATATACTTTATGGGGTCTGCCACGCCTCCTTATGCCTGTTACATACATTTTGCACAAACTTAGTATACCCTTTTTTGACCATTTTCAATGGTCGAAGGGTATAAAAATGTTGTCGTATAAGGGTCTTCGAATTCTTCAGCCCATCATTTAATGAACCCAAGAGCCCGATCAGACAACAGCAATTTGATCAGAACAGAAATTTTTACAATGAATTCAGACTTACTTCATGACCGTCCAAACGACACCCGAAACTACTATCAGCCCCCCAACCAGGCAGGCACGCCAGTGACCCAGCTGTTGATGTCGTTCACCAGTCCCCCGATGTGTGCAACCAGTGGCGCCTATAATTTCCGACAAGTCCGCTGTGGTCTCGTTGCCCTGGCCACAGTTAATAGTTGTACCGAAGGCGTGTTTAAGTTCTGGTTTACCAGAAGAGAACCTATGCTCTGGAGTTACACCTGAGGAGCCTAATACTATTCAGGTGTTCCACAAAGGAAACATTAAAATATGTAACGGCTTATATATTTAAACAAAAATTCAAGCCTTGGATATTAAAGTGGAAAAATCAAGTTCCCAACGAACTCATGAGCATTATATGCTCGTCTCAATTTTGGCCGGAGCATGTTATGGTCAAAGAGTTTGTAGCAAAGAAGGAGAAAAATCGCCCACCG
>JAEIFM010000298.1:0-111093 GCA_018901885.1 Zaprionus kolodkinae | reverse complement strand
AAAAAAAAATTTCAAAAATTTTGAAAAAAATTTCAAAAATTTTGAAAAAAAATTTCAAAAAATTTTTGAAAAAAAAATTTCAAAAATTTTGAAAAAAAATTTCAAAAATTTTGAAAAAAAAAAAATTTTGAAAAAAAATTTCAAAAATTTTGAAAAAAATTTCAAAAATTTTGAAAAAAAAAATTTCAAAAATTTTTGAAAAAAAAAAAATTTTGAAAAAAAAATTTCAAAAATTTTGAAAAAAATTTCAAAAATTTTGAAAAAAAAAATTTTCAAAAAATTTTTTGAAAAAAATTTCAAAAATTTTGAAAAAAAATTTCAAAAATTTTGAAAAAAAATTTCAAAAAAATTGAAAAAAAATTTCAAAAATTTTGAAAAAAATTTTAAAAATTTTAAAAAAAATTTAAAAATTTTGAAAAAAATTTTGAAAAATAAAAAAATTTCAAAAATTTTGAAAAAAAATTTTTAAAAAAAAAATTCAATATTTTTAAAAAAATTTTGAAAAAAATTTCAAAAATTTTGAAAAAAATTTCAAAAATTTTAAAAAAAAATTTCAAAAAATTTCAAAAATTTTGAAAAAAAATTTCAAAATTTTGAAAAAATTTTCAAAAATTTTGAAAAAAAAAATTTCAAAAATTTTGAAAAAAATTTCAAAAAATTTGAAAAAAAATTCAAAAATTTTGAAAAAAATTTCAAAAAATTTCAAAAAAATTTCAAAAATTTTGAAAAAAAATTCAAAAATTTTGAAAAAAATTTCAAAAATTTTAAAAAAAAATTCAAAAATTTTGAAAAAAATTTCAAAAATTTTGAAAAAAATTTCAAAAATTTTGAAAAAAAATTCAAAAATTTTGAAAAAAATTTCAAAAATTTTTAAAAAAAAATTCAAAAATTTTGAAAAAAAATTCAAAAATTTTGAAAAAAAAAATTCAAAAATTTAAAAAAAATTTCAAAAAATTTTAAAAAAATTTCAAAAATTTTGAAAAAAAAAATTCAAAAATTTTGAAAAAAATTTCAAAAATTTTGAAAAAAAATTTCAAAAAAATTTGAAAAAAATTCTAAAAATTTTGAAAAAAATTTCAAAAAATTTCAAAAAAATTTCAAAAATTTTGAAAAAAATTTCAAAAAAATTGAAAAAAAATTCAAAAATTTTGAAAAAAATTCAAAAAATTTCAAAAATTTTGAAAAAAATTTCAAAAATTTTGAAAAAAAATTTCAAAAATTTTGCAAAAAAATGTTTGTAAAATTTTGAAAAAAAATTTCAAAAATTTTGAAAAAATTTCAAAAATTTTGAAAAAAATTTCAAAATTTTGAAAAAAATTCAAAAATTTTGAAAAAAATTTCAAAAATTTTGAAAAAAAATTTCAAAAATTTTGAAAAAAAATTTCAAAAATTTTGAAAAAAATTTCAAAAATTTTGAAAAAAAAATTTAAAAATTTTGAAAAAAAAATTCAAAAATTTTGAAAAAAATTTCAAAAAATTTTAAAAAAAATTTCAAAAATTTTGAAAAAAAAAAAAAAATTTTTGAAAAAAAATTTCAAAAATTTTGAAAAAAAAAAAAAATTCAAAAATTTTGAAAAAATAAATTCAAAAATTTTGAAAAAAATTTCAAAAAATTTTAAAAAAAATTTCAAAAAATTTGAAAAAAATTTCAAAAATTTTGAAAAAAATTTCAAAAATTTTGAAAAAAAATTTCAAAATTTTGAAAAAAAAAAAATTCAAAAATTTTGAAAAAAATTATTTAAAATTTTTAAAAAAATTTCAAAAATTTTGAAAAAAAAATTTCAAAAATTTTGAAAAAAATTTCAAAAATTTTGAAAAAAATTTCAAAAAATTTTGAAAAAAATTTCAAATATTTTGAAAAAAAAAATTCAAAAATTTTGAAAAAACAAGAAAAAAGGACCTTCGGCTTGCCGAAAGAATTAAATCTTGAAGAAATTTTAAAAAAATTTCAAAATATATTTGGAAAACTGCTGGTTCTGTTTCATTTATTTTGAAAAAAATTTAAAAATTCATTGAAAATAACATTCTCTTAAAATTTCACAAACTTAGACTTTATTAAGCCGATCGTTGATCGTTAGTTCGATTTTGATGAAACTTTCATTATTAAGTTTGACACACTTAGATTTGGAAAATGTTGTAAACCTTTTAGCTATATCTTGAAAAATAACGAAAATCGGCCGATAGGCTCCAAAATTTTGACAAAATATCGGTCCGATCTGGCCCGTTCCGACTTATTTACAGCCTACAGCAATTTCAAAAACTTTTGAAAAAAGTTTCAAAAATTTAGCAAAATTCAAAAACAGAGAAACTAATTTGCGTTGCAACAGACGGACAAAAATTTTGGAAAAACGGACATCCAAAATTTTAGACTCCTCTGGTGATGTGACTCAGAATATTCAAAAATTTAGGGTCGGAAAAGTTTCTAAGGTGCGTTGCAAACTTCTGGCTAAAATAAATATCACCCTTTTGCAAAAGGTTTAAAAAAATTTCAAAAATTTTGAAAAAAATTTCAAAAATTTTGAAAAAAAAATTTCAAATTTTGAAAAAAATTTCAAAAATTTTAAAAAAAATTTCAAAAATTTTGAAAAAAATTTCAAAAATTTTGAAAAAAAATTTCAAAAATTTTGAAAAAAATTCAAAAATTTTGAAAAAAAAATTTCAAAAATTTTGAAAAAAAATTTCAAAAATTTTGAAAAAAAAATTTCAAAAATTTTGAAAAAATTCAAAAATTTTGAAAAAAATTTCAAAAATTTTGAAAAAAATTTCAAAAATTTAAAAAAAAAATTTCAAAAATTTTGAAAAAAAAAATTTCAAAAATTTTGAAAAAAAAATTTCAAAAATTTTGAAAAAAAAATTCAAAAATTTTGAAAAAAAATTTTTAAAATTTTGAAAAAATTTCAAAAATTTTGAAAAAAATTTCAAAAATTTTGAAAAAAAAATTTCAAAAAATTTCAAAAATTTTGAAAAAAAAAATTTCAAAAATTTTGAAAAAAATTTCAAAAAATTTCAAAAAAATTTCAAAAATTTTGAAAAAAAAGTTCAAAAAATTTTGAAAAAAATTTCAAAAAATTTTGAAAAAATTAAAAAAATTCAAAAAAATTTTGAAAAAAATTTCAAAAAAATTTCAAAAAAATTTCAAAAATTTTGAAAAAAAATTTCAAAAATTTTGAAAAAAATTTCAAAAATTTTAAAAAAAATTTCAAAAATTTTGAAAAAAAATTTCAAAAATTTTGAAAAAAATTTCAAAATTTTGAAAAAAAATTTCAAAAATTTTGAAAAAAATTTCAAAAATTTTGAAAAAAAAATTTCAAAAATTTTGAAAAAAATTTCAAAAATTTTGAAAAAAAAAAAAATTCAAAAATTTTGAAAAAAATTTCAAAAAATTTTGAAAAAAAAAATTCAAAAATTTTGAAAAAAAATTCAAAAATTTTGAAAAAAATTTCAAAAATTTTGAAAAAAATTTCAAAAATTTTGAAAAAAAATTTCAAAAATTTTGAAAAAAATTTCAAAAATTTTGAAAAAAAATTTCAAAAATTTTGAAAAAAAATAAAAATTTCAAAAAATTTCAAAAATTTTGAAAAAAAATTTCAAAAAATTTTGAAAAAAATTTCAAAAATTTTGAAAAAAATTTCAAAAATTTTGAAAAAAATTTCAAAAATTTTGAAAAAAAATTTCAAAAATTTTGAAAAAAAATTTCAAAAAAATTTTGAAAAAAAAAAAAAATTCAAAAATTTTGAAAAAAAAATTTTCAAAAATTTTGAAAAAAAATTCAAAATTTTGAAAAAAATTTCAAAAAATTTTGAAAAAAAATTTCAAAAATTTTGAAAAAAAAATTTTGAAAAAAAATTTGAAAAAAATTTCAAAAAAAATTTCAAAAATTTTGAAAAAAAATTTCAAAAATTTTGAAAAAAATTTCAAAAATTTTGAAAAAAATTTCAAAAATTTTGAAAAAAAAAATTTCAAAAAATTTTGAAAAAAAATTTAAAAATTTTGAAAAAAAATTTCAAAAATTTTGAAAAAAATTTCAAAAATTTTGAAAAAAATTTCAAAAATTTTGAAAAAAAAAAATTTCAAAAAATTTGAAAAAAATTTCAAAAATTTTGAAAAAAATTTCAAAAATTTTGAAAAAAATTTCAAAAAAATTGAAAAAAATTCAAAAATTTTGAAAAAAAATTCAAAAATTTTGAAAAAAAATTTCAAAAATTTTGAAAAAAAATTCAAAAATTTTGAAAAAAATTTCAAAAATTTTTGAAAAAAATTTCAAAAATTTTGAAAAAAAATTTCAAAAATTTTGAAAAAAAAAAATTCAAAAATTTTGAAAAAAATTTCAAAAATTTTGAAAAAATTTCAAAAATTTTGAAAAAAAATTTCAAAAATTTTGAAAAAAATTTCAAAAATTTTGAAAAAAAATTTTCAAAAAATTTGAAAAAAATTTCAAAAAAAATTTTGAAAAAAATTTCAAAAATTTTGAAAAAAAATTTCAAAAATTTTGAAAAAAATTTCAAAAATTTTGAAAAAAAATTTCAAAAATTTTGAAAAAAATTTTGAAAATTTTGAAAAAAATTTCAAAAATTTTGAAAAAAATTTCAAAAAATTTTGAAAAAAAATTTCAAAAATTTTGAAAAAAATTCAAAAAATTTCAAAAAAAATTTCAAAAATTTTTGAAAAAAAATTTCAAAAATTTTGAAAAAAATTTCAAAAATTTTGAAAAAAATTTCAAAAATTTTGAAAAAAATTTCAAAAATTTTGAAAAAAAAAATTTTGAAAAAAATTTCAAAAATTTTGAAAAAAAAAAATTTCAAAAAATTTGAAAAAAAAATTCAAAAATTTTGAAAAAAATTTCAAAAATTTTGAAAAAAATTTCAAAAATTTTGAAAAAAATTTCAAAAATTTTGAAAAAAAATTTCAAAAATTTTGAAAAAATTTCAAAAATTTTGAAAAAAAATTTCAAAAATTTTGAAAAAAAAAAATTTCAAAAATTTTGAAAAAAATTTTCAAAAATTTTGAAAAAATTTGAAAAAAATTTTGAAAAAATTTTGAAAAAATTTTGAAAAAAAATTTCAAAAATTTTGAAAAAAAATTTCAAAAATTTTGAAAAAAATTTCAAAAATTTTGAAAAATTGAAAAAAAAATTTCAAAAAATTTTGAAAAAAATTTCAAAAATTTTGAAAAAAAATTCAAAAATTTTGAAAAAAATTTCAAAAATTTTGAAAAAAATTTCAAAAATTTTGAAAAAAAAAAATTTTGAAAAAAATTTCAAAAATTTTGAAAAAAAATTTCAAAAATTTTGAAAAAAAATTCAAAAATTTTGAAAAAAATTTCAAAAATTTTGAAAAAATTTCAAAAATTTTGAAAAAATTTTGAAAAAAAAAATTTTGAAAAAAAAATTCAAAAATTTTGAAAAAAATTTTTCAAAAATTTTGAAAAAAATTTCAAAAATTTTGAAAAAAATTTCAAAAATTTTGAAAAAAAATTTCAAAAATTTTGAAAAAAATTTTCAAAAATTTTGAAAAAAAAAATTCAAAAAATTTGAAAAAAAAAATTTCAAAAATTTTGAAAAAAATTTCAAAAATTTTGAAAAAAAATTTCAAAAATTTTGAAAAAAAATTTCAAAAATTTTAAAAAAATTTCAAAATTTTGAAAAAAAAATTTCAAAAATTTTGAAAAAAAAATTTCAAAAATTTTGAAAAAAAATTTCAAAAATTTTGAAAAAAATTTCAAAAATTTTGAAAAAAAAATTTTGAAAAAAAATTTGAAAAAAATTTTGAAAAAATTTTTTTGAAAAAAATTTCAAAAATTTTGAAAAAAAATTTCAAAAATTTTGAAAAAAATTTCAAAAATTTTGAAAAAAATTTCAAAAATTTTGAAAAAAATTTCAAAAATTTTGAAAAAAAAAAATTTTGAAAAAATTTCAAAAATTTTGAAAAAAAATTTCAAAAATTTTGAAAAAAAAATTTTCAAAAAATTTGAAAAAAATTTTAAAAATTAAAAAATTTCAAAAATTTTGAAAAAAAAAAATTTTGAAAAAAAATTTCAAAAAATTTGAAAAAAAATTCAAAAATTTTGAAAAAAATTTCAAAAATTTTGAAAAAAAATTTCAAAAATTTTGAAAAAAAGTTTCAAAAATTTTGAAAAAAAATTTTAAAAATTTTGAAAAAAAATTTCAAAAATTTTGAAAAAAATTTCAAAAATTTTGAAAAAAAATTCAAAAATTTTGAAAAAAAATTTCAAAAAATTTAAAAAAAATTTCAAAAATTTTGAAAAAAATTTCAAAAATTTTGAAAAAAAAAATTCAAAAATTTTGAAAAAAATTTCAAAAATTTTGAAAAAAATTTCAAAAATTTTGAAAAAAATTTCAAAAATTTTGAAAAAAATTTCAAAAATTTTGAAAAAAATTTCAAAAATTTTGAAAAAAAAAAATTCAAAAATTTTGAAAAAAAATTTCAAAAATTTTGAAAAAAAATTTCAAAAATTTTGAAAAAAATTTCAAAAATTTTGAAAAAAATTTTGAAAAAAATTAAAAAAAAAATTTTGAAAAAAATTTCAAAAATTTTGAAAAAAATTTCAAAAATTTTGAAAAAAATTTCAAAAATTTTGAAAAAAATTTCAAAAATTTTGAAAAAAATTTCAAAAATTTTGAAAAAAAATTTCAAAAATTTTGAAAAAAATTTCAAAAATTTTGAAAAAAATTTCAAAAATTTTGAAAAAAATTTCAAAAATTTTGAAAAAAATTTCAAAAATTTTGAAAAAAATTTCAAAAATTTTGAAAAAAAAATTTCAAAAAATTTTGAAAAAAAATTTCAAAAATTTTGAAAAAAAATTTCAAAAATTTTGAAAAAAATTTCAAAAATTTTGAAAAAAATTTCAAAAATTTTGAAAAAAAATTTCAAAAATTTTGAAAAAAATTTCAAAAATTTTGAAAAAAATTTCAAAAATTTTGAAAAAAATTTCAAAAATTTTGAAAAAAAATTTCAAAAATTTTGAAAAAAATTTCAAAAATTTTGAAAAAAAAATTTTCAAAAATTTTGAAAAAAATTTCAAAAATTTTGAAAAAATTTCAAAAATTTTGAAAAAATTTTCAAAAAAAAAATTTCAAAAATTTTGAAAAAAAATTTCAAAAATTTTGAAAAAAATTTCAAAAATTTTGAAAAAAATTTCAAAAATTTTGAAAAAAATTTTAAAATTTTGAAAAAAATTTCAAAAATTTTGAAAAAAATTTCAAAAATTTTGAAAAAAATTTCAAAAATTTTGAAAAAAAATTTCAAAAATTTTGAAAAAATCAAAAATTTTGAAAAAAATTTCAAAAATTTTGAAAAAAAATTTCAAAAATTTTGAAAAAAAATTTCAAAAATTTTGAAAAAAAATTTCAAAAAATTTTGAAAAAAATTTCAAAAATTTTGAAAAAAAAAATTTCAAAAAATTTGAAAAAAATTTTCAAAAATTTTGAAAAAAATTTCAAAAATTTTGAAAAAAAAATTTCAAAAATTTTGAAAAAATTTTTGAAAAAATTTTGAAAAAAATTTCAAAAAATTTTCAAAAAATTTTGAAAAAAATTTGAAAAAAATTCAAAAATTTTGAAAAAAATTTCAAAAATTTTGAAAAAATTCAAAAATTTTGAAAAAAATTTCAAAAATTTTGAAAAAAAAAAATTTCAAAAATTTTGAAAAAAAATTTCAAAAATTTTGAAAAAAAAAAATTCAAAAATTTTGAAAAAAATTTCAAAAATTTTGAAAAAAATTTCAAAAATTTTGAAAAAAAATTTCAAAAAATTTTGAAAAAAATTTCAAAAATTTTGAAAAAAAATTTCAAAAATTTTGAAAAAAAAAAATTTTGAAAAAAATTTTGAAAAAAAAAATTTCAAAAATTTTGAAAAAAATTTCAAAAATTTTGAAAAAAAATTTCAAAAATTTTGAAAAAAATTTCAAAAAATTTTGAAAAAAATTTCAAAAATTTTGAAAAAAAATTTCAAAAAAATTTTGAAAAAAATTTCAAAAATTTTGAAAAAAAATTTCAAAAATTTTGAAAAAATTTCAAAAAATTTGAAAAAAATTTCAAAAATTTTGAAAAAATTTTCAAAAATTTTGAAAAAAATTCAAAAAATTTTGAAAAAAATTTCAAAAAATTTTGAAAAAAAATTTCAAAAATTTTGAAAAAAGTTTCAAAAATTTTGAAAAAAAGTTTTTCAAAAATTTTGAAAAAAATTTCAAAAATTTTGAAAAAATTTCAAAAATTTTGAAAAAAAAATTTCAAAAATTTTGAAAAAAATTTCAAAAATTTTGAAAAAAATTTCAAAAATTTTGAAAAAAATTTCAAAAATTTTGAAAAAAAAAAATTTCAAAAAAAATTTCAAAATTTTTGAAAAAAAATTTCAAAAATTTTGAAAAAAAATTTCAAAAATTTTGAAAAAAATTTCAAAAAAATTTTGAAAAAAATTTCAAAAATTTGAAAAAAAATTTCAAAAATTTTGAAAAAAAATTTCAAAAATTTTGAAAAAAATTCAAAATTTTGAAAAAAAAATTTCAAAAATTTTGAAAAAAATTTCAAAAATTTTGAAAAAAATTTCAAAAATTTTGAAAAAAATTTCAAAAATTTTGAAAAAAATTTCAAAAATTTTGAAAAAAAATTTCAAAAATTTTGAAAAAAATTTCAAAAATTTTGAAAAAAATTTCAAAAATTTTGAAAAAATTTCAAAAAATTTTGAAAAAAAAAAAAATTTCAAAAATTTTGAAAAAAATTTCAAAAATTTTGAAAAAAAAATTTCAAAAATTTTGAAAAAAATTTCAAAAATTTTGAAAAAAATTTTCAAAAAAATTTTGAAAAAAATTTCAAAAATTTTGAAAAAAAATTCAAAAATTTTGAAAAAAATTTCAAAAATTTTAAAAATTTTGAAAAAAATTTCAAAAATTTTGAAAAAAATTTCAAAAATTTTGAAAAAAATTTCAAAAATTTTGAAAAAAAATTTCAAAAATTTAAAAAAATTTCAAAAATTTTGAAAAAAAAATTTCAAAAATTTTGAAAAAAATTTCAAAAATTTTGAAAAAAAATTCAAAATTTTGAAAAAAAATTTCAAAAATTTTGAAAAAAAAATTCAAAATTTTGAAAAAAAATTTCAAAAATTTTGAAAAAAATCAAAATTTTGAAAAAAATTTCAAAAATTTTGAAAAAAAATTTCAAAAATTTTGAAAAAAAATTTCAAAATTTTGAAAAAAATTTCAAAAAATTTGAAAAAAAAATTCAAAAATTTTGAAAAAAATTTCAAAAAATTTTGAAAAAAAATTTCAAAAATTTTGAAAAAAAATTTCAAAAATTTTGAAAAAAATTTCAAAAATTTTGAAAAAAATTTCAAAAATTTTGAAAAAAATTTCAAAAATTTTGAAAAAAAAATTTCAAAAAATTTTGAAAAAAATTTCAAAAATTTTGAAAAAAAATTTCAAAAATTTTGAAAAAAAAAATTTCAAAAATTTTGAAAAAAAAAAAATTTTCAAAAAAATTTTGAAAAAAAATTTCAAAAATTTTGAAAAAAATTTCAAAAATTTTGAAAAAAAATTCAAAAATTTTGAAAAAAATTTCAAAAATTTTGAAAAAAAATTTCAAAAATTTTGAAAAAAAATTTCAAAAATTTTGAAAAAAAATTTCAAAAATTTTGAAAAAAAATTTCAAAAATTTTGAAAAAAAATTTTAAAAAATTTGAAAAAAAAAAATTTCAAAAATTTTGAAAAAAATTTCAAAAATTTTGAAAAAAAATTTCAAAAATTTTGAAAAAAATTCAAAAATTTTGAAAAAAAATTTTGAAAAATTAAAAAATTTCAAAAATTTTGAAAAAAAAAATTTCAAAAAATTTTGAAAAAAATTTCAAAAATTTTGAAAAAAAATTTCAAAAATTTTTGAAAAAATTTCAAAAATTTTGAAAAAAAATTTTTTGAAAAAAAAAAAAAATTCAAAAATTTTGAAAAAAAATTTCAAAAATTTTGAAAAAAAATTTCAAAAATTTTGAAAAAAATTTCAAAAATTTTGAAAAAAAAATTTCAAAAATTTTGAAAAAAAATTTCAAAAAAATTTTGAAAAAAAATTTTTCAAAAAATTTGAAAAAAAATTTCAAAAATTTTGAAAAAAAATTTCAAAAATTTTGAAAAAAATTTCAAAAATTTTGAAAAAAAAAAAATTTCAAAAATTTTGAAAAAAATTTCAAAAATTTTGAAAAAAATTTCAAAAATTTTGAAAAAAATTTCAAAAATTTTGAAAAAAAATTTCAAAAATTTTGAAAAAAAATTTGAAAAAAAAAAAATTTCAAAAATTTTGAAAAAAAATTTCAAAAATTTTGAAAAAAAATTTCAAAAATTTTGAAAAAAAATTTTGAAAAAAAATTTGAAAAAAATTTCAAAAATTTTGAAAAAAAATTTCAAAAATTTTTGAAAAAAAATTTCAAAAATTTTGAAAAAAATTTCAAAAATTTTGAAAAAAAAAAATTCAAAAATTTTGAAAAAAAATTTCAAAAATTTTGAAAAAAATTTCAAAAATTTTGAAAAAAATTTCAAAAAATTTGAAAAAAAAATTTCAAAAATTTTGAAAAAAAATTTCAAAAATTTTGAAAAAAAATTTCAAAAAAATTTTGAAAAATTTTGAAAAAAAAATTTCAAAAATTTTGAAAAAAAATTTCAAAAATTTTGAAAAAAAATTTCAAAAATTTTGAAAAAAAAATTTTGAAAAAAATTTTGAAAAAATAAAAAATTTCAAAAATTTTGAAAAAAATTTCAAAAATTTTGAAAAAAAATTTCAAAAATTTTGAAAAAAATTTCAAAAATTTTGAAAAAAAAATTTCAAAAATTTGAAAAAAATTTCAAAAAAAATTTGAAAAAAATTTGAAAAATTTTGAAAAAAAATTTCAAAAATTTTGAAAAAAATTTCAAAAATTTTGAAAAAAATTTCAAAAATTTTGAAAAAAATTTCAAAAATTTTGAAAAAAATTTCAAAAATTTTGAAAAAAATTTCAAAAATTTTGAAAAAATCAAAAATTTGAAAAAAAAATTTCAAAAATTTTGAAAAAAATTTTCAAAAATTTTGAAAAAAATTTCAAAAATTTTGAAAAAAATTTCAAAAATTTTGAAAAAAAATTTCAAAAATTTTGAAAAAAATTTCAAAAATTTTGAAAAAAATTTCAAAAATTTTGAAAAAAAAATTCAAAAATTTTGAAAAAAAAATTTCAAAAATTTTGAAAAAAAAAAATTTTGAAAAAATTTGAAAAAAATTTCAAAAATTTTGAAAAAAAATTTCAAAAATTTTGAAAAAAATTTTAAAAATTTTGAAAAAAATTTATTTAAAATTTTGAAAAAATTTCAAAAATTTTGAAAAAAAATTTCAAAAATTTTGAAAAATAAAAATTTTGAAAAAAATTTCAAAAATTTTGAAAAAAATTTCAAAAATTTTGAAAAAAATTTCAAAAATTTTGAAAAAAATAAAAATTCAAAAAATTTTGAAAAAAAATTTCAAAAATTTTGAAAAAAAAATTTTGAAAAAAATCAAAAATTTTGAAAAAAAAAAAATTTGAAAAAAATTTGAAAAAAAAATTTCAAAAATTTTGAAAAAAATTTCAAAAATTTTGAAAAAAAATTTCAAAAATTTTGAAAAAAAAAATTCAAAAATTTTGAAAAAAAATTTCAAAAATTTTGAAAAAAAAAAAAAATTCAAAAATTTTGAAAAAAATTTCAAAAATTTTGAAAAAAAAATTTCAAAAATTTTGAAAAAAAAATTCAAAAATTTTGAAAAAAAAATTTCAAAAATTTTGAAAAAAAAATTTCAAAAATTTTGAAAAAAAATTTGAAAAAAATTTGAAAAAAATTTTCAAAAAAAAAAAAAAAATTTCAAAAATTTTGAAAAAAATTTCAAAAATTTTGAAAAAAATTTCAAAAATTTTGAAAAAAATTTCAAAAATTTTGAAAAAAAAATTTCAAAAATTTTGAAAAAAATTTCAAAAATTTTGAAAAAAAATTTCAAAAATTTTGAAAAAAAAAATTTCAAAAATTTTGAAAAAAATTTTCAAAAATTTTGAAAAAAATTTCAAAAATTTTGAAAAAAAATTCAAAAATTTTGAAAAAAATTTCAAAAATTTTGAAAAAAAATTTCAAAAATTTTGAAAAAAATTTCAAAAATTTTGAAAAAAAAATTTCAAAAATTTTGAAAAAAAATTTCAAAAATTTTGAAAAAAAATTTCAAAAATTTTGAAAAAAAAAAAATTTCAAAAATTTTGAAAAAAATTTCAAAAATTTTGAAAAAAAATTTCAAAAATTTTGAAAAAAAATTTCAAAAATTTTGAAAAAAATTCAAAAATTTTGAAAAAATTTCAAAAAAAAAAAAATTGAAAAAATTTTGAAAAAAAATTTCAAAAATTTTGAAAAAAAATTTCAAAAATTTTGAAAAAAAATTTCAAAAATTTGAAAAAAATTTCAAAAATTTTGAAAAAAAATTTCAAAAATTTTGAAAAAAAATTTCAAAAATTTTGAAAAAAATTTCAAAAATTTTGAAAAAAAAAAATTCAAAAAAAATTTTGAAAAAAAAATTTCAAAAATTTTGAAAAAAATTTCAAAAAAAAAATTTTGAAAAATTTTGAAAAAAAAAATTTCAAAAATTTTGAAAAAAAATTTCAAAAATTTTTGAAAAAAAATTTCAAAAAAATTTGAAAAAAAATTTCAAAAATTTTGAAAAAAAATTTCAAAAATTTTGAAAAAAAATTTCAAAAATTTTGAAAAAAAATTTCAAAAATTTTGAAAAAAAATTTCAAAAATTTTGAAAAAAAAATTTCAAAAATTTTGAAAAAAAAAAAATTTTGAAAAAATTTTGAAAAAAATTTCAAAAATTTTGAAAAAAAAAATTTCAAAAATTTTGAAAAAAAATTTCAAAAATTTTGAAAAAAAATTTCAAAAATTTTGAAAAAAAAAAAAATTCAAAAATTTTGAAAAAAATTTCAAAAATTTTGAAAAAAAATTTCAAAAATTTTGAAAAAAATTTCAAAAATTTTGAAAAAAAATTTCAAAAATTTTGAAAAAAATTTCAAAAATTTTGAAAAAAAATTTCAAAAATTTTGAAAAAAAATTTCAAAAATTTTGAAAAAAAAATTTCAAAAAAATTTGAAAAAAAATTTCAAAAATTTTGAAAAAAAAAAATTTCAAAAAAATTTCAAAAAAATTTCAAAAATTTTGAAAAAAAATTTCAAAAATTTTGAAAAAAATTTCAAAAATTTTGAAAAAAATTTCAAAAAATTTGAAAAAAAATTTCAAAATTTTGAAAAAAAATTTCAAAAATTTTGAAAAAAATTTCAAAAATTTTGAAAAAAAAAAAAATTTCAAAAAATTTTGAAAAAAATTTGAAAAAAAATTTCAAAAATTTTGAAAAAAATTTCAAAAATTTTGAAAAAAATTTCAAAAATTTTGAAAAAAAATTTTGAAAAAAAATTTTGAAAAAAAATTTAAAAAATAAAAAAAAATTTCAAAAATTTTGAAAAAAATTTCAAAAAATTTGAAAAAAAATTCAAAAATTTTGAAAAAAAATCAAAAATTTTGAAAAAAATTTCAAAAATTTTGAAAAAAATTTCAAAAATTTTGAAAAAAATTTTGAAAATTTTGAAAAAAAATTTCAAAAATTTTGAAAAAAAATTTCAAAAATTTTGAAAAAAAATTTCAAAAATTTTGAAAAAATTTCAAAAATTTTGAAAAAAATTTCAAAAATTTTGAAAAAAAAAAATTTTCAAAAAATTTGAAAAAAAAAAAATTTCAAAAATTTTGAAAAAAATTTCAAAAATTTTGAAAAAAAAAAAAATTTTAAAAAAAATTTCAAAAATTTTGAAAAAAAATTTCAAAAATTTTGAAAATAATTTCAAAAATTTTGAAAAAAATAAAAATTCAAAAATTTTGAAAAAAATTTCAAAAATTTTGAAAAAAATTTCAAAAATTTTTAAAAAAATTTCAAAAATTTTGAAAAAAATTAAAATTTTGAAAAAAATTTGAAAAAATTAAAAAATTTCAAAAATTTTGAAAAAAATTTCAAAAATTTTGAAAAAAATTTCAAAAATTTTGAAAAAAATTTCAAAAATTTTGAAAAAAAATTTCAAAAATTTTG
Source organism: Zaprionus kolodkinae (assembly GCA_018901885.1). NCBI lineage: Eukaryota > Metazoa > Arthropoda > Insecta > Diptera > Drosophilidae > Zaprionus > Zaprionus kolodkinae. Next base: position 96,984 of record JAEIFM010000298.1, on the reverse strand, counting down.
AAAAAAATTTAAAAATTTTGAAAAAATTTTGAAAAAAATTTCAAAAATTTTGAAAAAATTTTGAAAAAATTTCAAAAAATTTTGAAAAAAAATTTCAAAAATTTTGAAAAAAATTTTAAAAAATTTTGAAAAAAATTTCAAAAATTTTGAAAAAAATTTCAAAAATTTTGAAAAAAAAAAATTCAAAAATTTTGAAAATTTTGAAAAAATTTCAAAAATTTTGAAAAAAATTTCAAAAATTTTGAAAAAAAAAAAAAATTTTGAAAAAATTTCAAAAAAAAAAAAAAAAAATTTCAAAAATTTTGAAAAAAATTTCAAAAATTTTGAAAAAAATTTCAAAAATTTTGAAAAAAATTTCAAAAATTTTGAAAAAAATTTCAAAAATTTTGAAAAAAAATCAAAAATTTTAAAAAAAACAAGAAAGCAAGGCTACCTTCGGCTTGCCGAAGGTTTTCATACCCTTGCAGTTATACAAAACATAAAATATATTTGGATTGCTGCTGGTTTCTGTGGCATTTATTGAACAATTATAACAGTACATCGATTGTATCATCCTCTTATAATTTCACATACTTAGCCTTCATTAGGCCGATCGTTGATCGTTAGTTCGATTTTGATGAAACTTTATTATTAAGGACACACTTAGATTTGGATGTGGTAAGCCTGATAGCTATATCTTGAAATATAACGAAAATCGGCCGATAGGCTCCATGACAGCTATACGATATATCGGTCCGATCTGGCCCGTTCCGACTTATTTAAAAAAATAAGTCGGAAATAAGAATCTTGTGAGCAAAGTTCATGAAGATAGCTCAATAACTGGGGGACTAATTTGCGTTGCAACAGACAGACGGACTGACTGATTGTTCCTATAACAGCTATAGAATATAAACGTCTGAGATATTTAAATGGAAAAACTAAGGGCGTGTTACTGTATAACATTAAAAAGTATTGATAATGTGCGGTATTTCCAAAAACGAAACAGGTTTGCATACAAAAACCCTGATTTCAGCCGATTGTTCCTATGGCAGCTATATGTTATAGTAGTCCGATTTTGATACAATTTTGACAGCACATTAAGAACGTAATAAGAATAAGATTTGCCAAATCTTGTTGCAATATCTTGAAAAATAACAAAAATCGGCCGATAGCTTCTATGACAGCTATACGATATATCATTCCGATCTGGCTCGTTCCGACTTATTTACAGCCTACAGCAATAAGAAGCTTGTGTGCCAAAAATTTCAAAAATTTTGAAGATAGCTCAAAAACTTGAGAGACTAGTTTGCGAATTGCAACAGACGGACGGACGGACGGACGACGGAGGACGGACGGACAGACGGACATCCATTTTTAGACTACTCTGGTGATGCTGACTCAAAATATATATACTTTATAGGGTCGGAGATGTCTTTCAAAGGTGCGTTGCAAACTTCTGGCTAAAATTAATATACCCTCTGCAAAAAAATTTCAAAAAAAAAAAAATTCAAAAATTTTGAAAAAAAAATTTCAAAAATTTTGAAAAAAATTTCAAAAATTTTGAAAAAAAATTTCAAAAATTTTGAAAAAAAAAAAATTTCAAAAATTTTGAAAAAAAAAAATTCAAAAATTTTGAAAAAAATTTCAAAAATTTTGAAAAAAATTTCAAAATTTTTGAAAAAAAAAAATTTCAAAAAATTTTTAAAAAACAAGAAAGCAAGGCTACCTTCGGCTTGCCGAAGGTTTCATACCCTTGCAGTTATACAAAACATAAAATATATTTGGATTGCTGCTGGTTTCTGTGGCATTTATTGAACAATTATAACAGTACATCGATTATATCATCCTCTTATAATTTCACATACTTAGCCTTCATTAGGCCGATCGTTGATCGTTAGTTCGATTTTGATGAAACTTTATTATTAAGGACACACTTAGATTTGGATGTGGTAAGCCTGATAGCTATATCTTGAAATATAACGAAAATCGGCCGATAGGCTCCATGACAGCTATACGATATATCGGTCCGATCTGGCCCGTTCCGACTTATTTAAATAAATAAGTCGGAAATAAGAATCTTGTGAGCAAAGTTTCATGAAGATAGCTCAATAACTGGGGGACTAATTTGCGTTGCAACAGACAGACGGACTGACTGATTGTTCCTATAACAGCTATAGAATATAAACGTCTGAGATATTTAAATGGAAAAACTAAGGGCGGGTTACTGTATAACATTAAAAAGTATTGATAATGTGCGGTATTTCCAAAAACAAAACAGGTTTGCATACAAAAACCCTGATTTCAGCCGATTGTTCCTATGGCAGCTATATGTTATAGTAGTCCGATTTTGATACAATTTTGACAGCACATTAAGAACGTAATAAGAATAAGATTTGCCAAATCTTGTTGCAATATCTTGAAAAATAACAAAAATCGGCCGATAGCTTCTATGACAGCTATACGATATATCGTTCCGATCTGGCTCGTTCCGACTTATTTACAGCCTACAGCATTCATGAAGATAGCTCAAAAACTGAGAGACTAGTTTGCGTTGCAACAGACGGACGGACGGACGGACGGACGGACGGACGGACGGACGGACGGACGGACGGACGGACGGAACAGACGGACATCCATTTTTAGACTCCTCTGGTGATGCTGACTCAGAATATATATACTTTATAGGGTCGGAGATGTCTCCTAAGGTGCGTTGCAAACTTCTGGCTAAAATTAATATACCCTCTGCAAGGGTATAAAAAAAATTTCAAAAATTTTGAAAAAAAATTTCAAAAATTTTGAAAAAAATTTGTTTGAAAAAATTTCAAAAATTTTGAAAAAAATTTCAAAAATTTTGAAAAAAATTTCAAAAATTTTGAAAAAAAATTTCAAAAATTTTGAAAAAAAAATTCAAAAATTTTGAAAAAAAAATTTCAAAAATTTTGAAAAAAAATTTCAAAAATTTTGAAAAAAAATTTTGAAAAAAATTTCAAAAATTTTGAAAAAAATTTCAAAAATTTTGAAAAAAATTTCAAAAATTTTGAAAAAAAAAATTTCAAAAAATTTGAAAAAATTTCAAAAAAAAATTGAAAAAAATTTTGAAAAAAATTTTGAAAAAATTTTGAAAAAAAATTTCAAAAATTTTGAAAAAAAAATTTCAAAAATTTTGAAAAAAAAAATTCAAAAATTTTAAAAAAATTTTAAAAATTTTGAAAAAAAAAAAAATTCAAAATTTTTAAATTTTGAAAAAAAAATTCAAAAAATTTTGAAAAAAATTTCAAAAATTTTGAAAAAAAATTTCAAAAAATTTCAAAATTTTGCAAAAAAAAAAAAATTTCAAAAATTTTGAAAAAAATTTCAAAAATTTTGAAAAAAAATTCAAAAATTTTGAAAAAAATTTCAAAAATTTTGAAAAAAATTTCAAAAATTTTGAAAAAAAATTTTTGTAAAATTTTGAAAAAAAATTTCAAAAATTTTGAAAAAAAATTCAAAAAAATTGAAAAAAAATTTCAAAAATTTTGAAAAAAAAAATTTTGAAAATTTTCAAATTTCAAAAATTTTGAAAAAAAAAATTTCAAAAAATTTTGAAAAAAAAATTTCATAAATTTTGAAAAAAAATTTCAAAAATTTTGAAAAAAATTTCAAAAATTTTGAAAAAATTTTTTTGAAAAAAATTTCAAAAATTTTGAAAAAAAAATTTCAAAAATTTTGAAAAAAATTTCAAAAATTTTGAAAAAATTTCAAAAATTTTGAAAAAAAAAAATTTCAAAAAATTTGAAAAAAAAAAATTTCAAAAATTTTGAAAAAAAAATTTCAAAAATTTTGAAAAAAATTTCAAAAATTTTGAAAAAAAAAATTTCAAAAATTTTGAAAAAAAAAAAATTCAAAAAATTTAAAAAAAAAAAAATTCAAAAATTTTGAAAAAAAATTTCAAAAATTTTGAAAAAAAATTTCAAAAATTTTGAAAAAAAAATTTCAAAAATTTTGAAAAAAAAAAAAAAATTTGAAAAATTTTGAAAAAAAATTCAAAAATTTTGAAAAAAATTTCAAAAATTTTGAAAAAAAATTTCAAAAATTTTGAAAAAAAATTTCAAAAATTTTGAAAAAAAAAATTCAAAAATTTTGAAAAAAAATTTCAAAAATTTTGAAAAAAATTTCAAAAATTTTGAAAAAAATTTCAAAAATTTTGAAAAAAATTTCAAAAATTTTGAAAAAAATTTCAAAAATTTTGAAAAAAATTTCAAAAATTTTGAAAAAAAATTTGAAAAAAAATTTCAAAAATTTTGAAAAAAATTTCAAAAATTTTGAAAAAAAATTTCAAAAATTTTGAAAAAAATTTCAAAAATTTTGAAAAAAATTTCAAAAATTTTGAAAAAAAAATTTCAAAAATTTTGAAAAAAAATTTCAAAAATTTTGAAAAAATTTAAAATTTTGAAAAAATTCAAAAATTTTGAAAAAAATTTCAAAAATTTTGAAAAAAAAATTTCAAAAAAATTTTGAAAAAAAAAAATTTTAAAAATTTTGAAAAAAAAAAAAAATTTTGAAAAAAATTTTGAAAAAAAAATTTCAAAAATTTTGAAAAAATTTCAAAAAATGTTTGAAAAAAAATTTCAAAAATTTTGAAAAAAAAAATTCAAAAATTTTGAAAAAAAATTCAAAAATTTTGAAAAAAAAATTTCCAAAAATTTTGAAAAAAAATTTCAAAAATTTTGAAAAAAAATTTCAAAAATTTTGAAAAAAAATTTCAAAAATTTTAAAAAAAAATTTCAAAAATTTTGAAAAAAAAAAAAATTTCAAAAATTTTGAAAAAAAAAATTTCAAAAATTTTGAAAAAAATTTCAAAAATTTTGAAAAAAAAATCAAAAATTTTGAAAAAATTTCAAAAATTTCAAAAATTTTGAAAAAAAATTTCAAAAATTTTGAAAAAAAATTTCAAAAATTTTGAAAAAAAATTTCAAAAATTTTGAAAAATTATAAAATTTTGAAAAAATTTCAAAAATTTTGAAAAAAAATTTGAAAAAATTTTGAAAAAAATTTCAAAAATTTTGAAAAAAAAAAAAAATCAAAAATTTTGAAAAAAATTTCAAAAATTTTGAAAAAAATTTAAAAATTTTTGAAAAAAAATTTCAAAAATTTTGAAAAAATTTGAAAAATTTCAAAAATTTTGAAAAAAAAATTCAAAAATTTTGAAAAAAATTCAAAAATTTTGAAAAAAATTTCAAAAATTTTGAAAAAAAATTCAAAAATTTTGAAAAAAAATTTCAAAAATTTTGAAAAAAAATTTCAAAAATTTTGAAAAAAAAAATTTTAAAAAATTTTGAAAAAAAAAAAAATTTCAAAAATTTTGAAAAAAAATTTCAAAAATTTTGAAAAAAATTTCAAAAATTTTTGAAAAAAATTTCAAAAATTTTGAAAAAAAATTTCAAAAATTTTGAAAAAAAAATTCAAAAATTTTGAAAAAAAAAAAATTTTGAAAAATTTTGAAAAAAAAAAAAAATTTCAAAAATTTTGAAAAAAATTTCAAAAATTTTGAAAAAAAATTTTGAAAAAATTTCAAAAAATTTCAAAAATTTTGAAAAAAAATTTCAAAAATTTTGAAAAAATTTCAAAAATTTTGAAAAAAAATTTAAAAAATTTTGAAAAAAAATTTCAAAAATTTTGAAAAAAATTTCAAAAATTTTGAAAAAAATTCAAAAATTTTGAAAAAAATTTCAAAAAATTTTGAAAAAAAATTTCAAAAAAAATTTGAAAAAATTTCAAAAATTTTGAAAAAAAAATTTCAAAAAATTTGAAAAAAAAAAAATTGAAAAATTTTGAAAAAAAAAAATTTCAAAAATTTTGAAAAAATTTCAAAAATTTTGAAAAAAAATTTCAAAAATTTTGAAAAAAATATTCAAAAATTTTAAAAAAAAAAAATTTTGAAAAATTTGAAAAAAATTTTAAAAATTTTGAAAAAAAATTTCAAAAATTTTGAAAAAAAAAATTTCAAAAAAAAAATTTTGAAAAAATTTCAAAAATTTTGAAAAAAAATTTCAAAAATTTTTGAAAAAAAAATTTCAAAAATTTTTGAAAATTTTTCAAAAATTTTGAAAAAAATTTCAAAAATTTTGAAAAATTTTTTAAATTTTGAAATTTTTTTTCAAAATTTTTTTTTTTTCAAAAAAATTTGAAATTTTTTCAAAATTTTGAAATTTTTTTCAAAAAATTTTTTTTCAAAATTTTTGAAAAAAAATTTTTCAAAAATTTTTTCAAAATTTTGAAAAAATTTTCAAAATTTTGAAAAAATTTTCAAAAATTTTTTTTATTTCAAAATTTTTGAAAAAAATTTCAAAATTTTTGAAAATTTTTTGAAAAATTTTTTTTCAAAATTTTTGAAATTTTTTTTTCAAAATTTTTGAAATTTTTTTCAAAATTTTTGAAAATTTTTTTCAAAATTTTTGAAATTGTTTTCAAAATTTTTGAAAATTTTTTCAAAATTTTTGAAATTTTTTTTCAAAATTTTTGAAATTTTTTTCAAAAATTTTGAAAAATTTTTTCAAAATTTTTGAAATTTTTTTTTCAAAATTTTTTAAATTTTTTTCAAAATTTTTGAAATTTTTTCAAATTTTTTTCAAAAAATTTTCAAAATTTTTTTGAAAAAATTTTCAAAATTTTTGAAAATTTCAAAATTTTTGAAATTTTTTCAAAATTTTGAAAAAATTTTTTCAAAATTTTTGAAAATTTTTTTCAAAATTTTTGAAAATTTTTTCAAAATTTTTGAAATTTTTTTCAAAATTTTTGAAATTTTTTTCAAAATTTTTGAAATTTTTCAAAATTTATGAAATTTTTATTTCAAAAATTTTGAAAAATTTCAAAATTTTTGAAATTTTTTCAAAAATTTTGAAATTTTTTTCAAAATTTTTGAAATTTTTTCAAAATTTTTGAAATTTTTTCAAAAATTTTGAAATTTTTTCAAAATTTTTGAAATTTTTTTCAAAATTTTGGAAATTTTTTCAAAAATTTTGAAAAAAATTTCAAAAATTTTGAAAAATTTTTTTGAAAAAAAATTTTTAAAATTTTGGAAAAAATTTTAAAAATTTTGAAAAAAAAAACAAGTAGGTAAGGCTACAGTCGGGCGCCCGACAGTAAGATACCCTTCTCCCAATTTTTAAAATCCGTTACAAACGTGTAATCACACTCATAATTTCAAACAGAGAATTCTGCACAAATACTTCAAGTATATATAGCTTACTCGCTCGCACTCACACAGCGACGCGCGTAAAGAGTAAAGCGACACGACGCAACGTCGACGTCGACGTCAACTGCTCAAAGCAGCGCGCCGGCTGCTGCTCGTACCGAACATTTGTACTGAAAACGTTGACTTGAATAACTTCTGTGTTATTGGTCCGATCGGATTGCAATTTGGAGGTTTAATACTTTGCTTAATAATCGTAAATTACCGATTTGCGGGGGCGGTGGGCGTGGCATCAAACATTTGACATAAACTTCACCTGCCCCGAATATATGGGAACCTTCATACCGAATTTGGTGTCTCTAGCTTTTTATACCCTTGCAGAGGGTATATTAATTTTAGCCAGAAGTTTGCAACGCACCTTAGGAGACATCTCCGACCCTATAAAGTATATATATTCTGAATCAGCATCACCAGAGGAGTCGGAAAATGGATGTCCGTCTGTCCGTCCGTCCGTCCGTCCGTCTGTTGCAACGCAAACTAGTCTCTCAGTTTTTGAGCTATCTTCATGAAACTTGGCACACAAGCTTCTTATTGCTGTAGGCTGTAAATAAGTCGGAACGAGCCAGATCGGACCGATATATCGTATAGCTGTCATAGAAGCTATCGGCCGATTTTTGTTGTTTTTCAAGATATTGCAACAAGATTTGGCAAATCTTATTCTTATTACGTTCTTAATGTGCTGTCAAAATTGTATCAAAATCGGACCACTATAACAGATAGCTGCCATAGGAACAATCGGCTGAAATCAGGGTTTTTGTATGCAAACCTGTTTTATTTTGGAAATACCGCACTTTATCAATACTTATTAATGTTACACAGTAACCCGCCCTTAGTTTTTCCATTTAAATATCTCAGACGTTTATATTCTATAGCTGTTATAGGAACAATCAGTCAGTCCGTCTGTCTTTTGCAACGCAAATTAGTCCCCCAGTTATTGAGCTATCTTCATGAAACTTTGATCACAAGCTTCTTATTTCTGCCCTCTGTAAATATGTCGGAAAGGGCCAGATCGGACTGATATATCGTATAGCTGTCATGGAGCCTATCGGCCGATTTTCGTTATATTTCAAGATATAGCTATCAGGCTTACCACATCCAAATCTAAGTGTGTCCCTAATAATAAAGTTCGAAATCGAACTTTTATAACTTATAACGATCAACGATCGGCCTAATGAAGGTTCATGTTGCAATTTTATGGAAATCTGAGTACTATTACATGTAGCTGTTAAACAAAAAATCATATAGCTGTTATTCAAACAGATCCTTTACAACACAAAGACATTCGACCAAATGCTGTTTCTAAGAATGGTATACTGATATATGCAAAACAAAATATATCGGAAAACATAACATTCTTATATGAAACAGTTACAGTTGATAATGTAAGAAATATATACCAGTCCATAACATTTAAATACTTGCATACAATAGTCCTAGTTGTTTATAGGAATCCAGCTTTTCCTATTACAAGGTTTCGAAATGAAATCAGAAATGATGTTGAAAGGCTACCGTCAGCTGAAAATAATACAAAATTGGTAATATTAGGAGATTTTAACATTTGCCGATCAACAACCACTGATCAGCTCGAGTCTACTTTAAATAATAAGGGGTTATGTCCATTGTTAAATGTGCCAACAACAAAACATTTAACTCAAATTGATTGGATATTTTGTGATAACACAGTAAGCGGTGCTGCCGCAATCACTTATCAAACTCCATATAGTCACCATGACGGCGTGTTCCTTAGCTATAATCACTAATTAAAAAATAATTTATTTTTAAATATTTAGTTAATTTATTTATTTTATTATTGAAAATAAAGAATATATGTGCAATGTTGTTTAATGTATTGTAAATATTCCTCCTCGAGGATTGCGACCTTGTCGTGGTGAGGAGGCTGAGTATTCGAAATTATAAGATGATGATATAATCAATGTACTGTTATAATTGTTCAATAAATACCACAGAAACCAGCAGCAATCCAAATATATTTTATATTTTGTATAACTGCAAGGGTATGAAACCTTCGGCAAGCCGAAGGTAGCCTTGCTTTCTTGTTTAATAGCTGAGATCTGTTGTCTCAAACAAACAGACGGACAGACGGACAGAAGGACAGACAGACGGACATGTCTCAATCGACTCGGCTAGTGATCCTGAGCTAGAATATATATACTTTATGGGGTCTGCCACGCCTCCTTATGCCTGTTACATACATTTTGCACAAAGTTAGTATACCCTTTTTTGACCATTTTCAATGGTCGAAGGGTATAACAAGTAGGTAAGGCTACAGTCGGGCGCCCGACAGTAAGATACCCTTCTCCCAATTTTTTAAATCCGTTACAAGCGTGTAACTATTCTCATAATTTCAAACAAAAATTCTGCACAAATTCTTCTATTACATATAGCTTACTCGCTCGCACTCACACAGCGACGCGCGTAAAGAGTAAAGCGACACGACGCAACGTCGACGTCGGCGTCAACTGCGTCAAAGCAGCGCGCAGGCTGCTGCCCGTACCGAACATTTGTACTGAAAACGTTGACTTTAATAACTTCTGTGTTATTGGTCCGATCGGATTGTAATTTGGGGGATATGTTCAGATTGCATTCAGCTTTATACATACCAAAGCAGAACCTTATAAGTTTAATACTTTGCTTAATAATCGTAAATTACCGATTTGCGGGGGCGGTAGGCGTGGCATCAAACATTCGACATAAACTTTATCTGCCCATGATTTTTAGGAACCTTCATTCCAAATTTGGTGTCTCTAGCTTTTTTAATAGCTGAGATCTGTTGTCTCATACAGACGGACAGACGGACAGACAGACGGACATGTCTCAATCGACTCGGCTAGTGATCCTGAGCAAGAATATATATACTTTATGGGGTCTGCCACGCCTCCTTATGCCTGTTACATACATTTTGCACAAAGTTAGTATACCCTTTTTTGACCATTTTCAATGGTCGAAGGGTATAAAAATTCCAAAATTTTGAAAAAAATTTCAAAAATTTTGAAAAAAAATTCAAAAATTTTGAAAAAAAAATTCAAAAATTTTGAAAAAAAAAAAATTTCAAAAATTTTGAAAAAAATTTCAAAAAATTTCAAAAAAAATTTCAAAAATTTTGAAAAAAATTTCAAAAATTTTGAAAAAATTTCAAAAATTTTGAATAAAAATTTGAAAAATTTTGAAAAAAATTTCAAAAATTTTGAAAAAATTTCAAAAATTTTGAAAAAATTCAAAAATTTTGAAAAAAAATTTCAAAAATTTTGAAAAAAATTTCAAAAATTTTGAAAAAAATTTCAAAAATTTTGAAAAAAAAATTTCAAAAATTTTGAAAAAAAAATTCAAAAATTTTGAAAAAAAAATTCAAAAATTTTGAAAAAAATTTCAAAAATTTTGAAAAAAAATTCAAAAATTTTGAAAAAAAATTCAAAAATTTTGAAAAAAAAATTTCAAAAATTTTGAAAAAAATTTAAAAATTTCAAAAAATTTAAAAAAAAATTTCAAAAATGTTGAAAAAAATTTCAAAAATTTTGAAAAAAAAATTCAAAAATTTTGAAAAAAATTTCAAAAATTTTGAAAAAAATTTCAAAAATTTTGAAAAAAAAATTCAAAAATTTTGAAAAAAAAAAAATTTTGAAAAAATTTGAAAAAATTTCAAAAAATTTAAAAAAAATTTCAAAAATTTTGAAAAAAAATTTCAAAAATTTTGAAAAAAATTTCAAAAATTTTGAAAAAAAATTTCAAAAATTTTGAAAAAATTTCAAAAATTTTGAAAAAATTTCATAAATTTTGAAAAAAAATTTCAAAAATTTTGAAAAAAATTTCAAAAATTTTGAAAAAAAATTTCAAAAATTTTGAAAAAAATTTCAAAAATTTTGAAAAAATTTCAAAAATTTTGAAAAAAATTTCAAAAATTTTGAAAAAATTTCAAAATTCATAAATTTTGAAAAAAAATTTCAAAAATTTTGAAAAAAATTTCAAAAATTTTGAAAAAAAATTTCAAAAATTTTGAAAAAATTTCATAAATTTTGAAAAAAATTTCAAAAATTTTGAAAAAATTTCAAAAATTTTGAAAAAAATTTCAAAAATTTTGAAAAAAATTTCAAAAATTTTGAAAAAAAATTTCAAAAATTTTGAAAAACAAAATTTCAAAAATTTTGAAAAAAAAATTCAAAAATTTTGAAAACAATTTCAAAAATTTTGAAAAAAATTTCAAAAAATTTCAAAAATTTTGAAAAAATTTCAAAATATTTGAAAAAAATTCAAAAATTTTGAAAAAAATTTAAAAAATTTTGAAAAAAAATTTCATAAATTTTGAAAAAAAATTTCAAAAATTTTGAAAAAAATTTCAAAAATTTTGAAAAAAATTTCAAAAATTTTGAAAAAAATTTCAAAAATTTTGAAAAAAATTTCAAAAATTTTGAAAAAAAATTTCAAAAATTTTGAAAAAAAAATTCAAAAATTTTGAAAAAAAAATTCAAAAATTTTGAAAAAAAATTCAAAAATTTTGAAAAAAAATCAAAAATTTTAAAAAAAAAAAATTCAAAAATTTTGAAAAAAATTTCAAAAAATTTAAAAAAAAATTTCAAAAATTTTGAAAAAAAATTCAAAAAAAAAATTTTTGAAAAAAATTTCAAAAACTTTGAAAAAAAGTTCAAAAATTTTGAAAAAAATTTCAAAAATTTTGAAAAATTTTGAAAAAAAATTTGAAAAATTTTGAAATTTTTTCAAATTTTTTGAAATTTTTTTTCAAAATTTTTGAAATTTTTTCAAAATTTTTGAAATTTTTCAAAATTTATGAAATTTTTTTTTCAAAATTTTTTCAAAATTTTTGAAATTTTTTTTCAAAATTTTTGAAATTTTTTCAAAATTTTTGAAATTTTTTTCAAAATTTATGAAATTTTTTTCAAAATTTTTTAAATTTTTTTTCAAAATTTTTGAAATTTTTTCAAAACTTTTGAAATTTTTTTTAAAAATTTTTGAAATTTTTTTGAAATTTTTCAAAATTTTTGAAATTGTTTTCAAAATTTTTGAAATTTTTTTTCAAAATTTTTGAAATTTTTTTTAAAATTTTTGAAATTTTTTTCAAAATTTTTGAAATTTTTTTCAAAATTTTTCAAATTTTTATTCAAAATTTTTGAAATTTTTTCAAAATTTTTGAAATTTTTTTCAAAATTTATGAAATTTTTTTTCAAAATTTTTGAATTTTTTTTCAAAATTTTTGAAATTTTTTTTGAAAATTTTTGAAAATTTTGAAATTTTTTTTCAAAATTTATGAAATTTTTTTTTCAAAAATTTTTTCAAAATTTTTGAAATTTTTTTTCAAAATTTTTGAAATTTTTTCAAAATTTTTGAAATTTTTTTTCAAAATTTATGAAATTTTTTTTCAAAATTTTTAAATTTTTTTTTCAAAATTTTTGAAATTTTTTCAAAACTTTTGAAATTTTTTTCAAAATTTTTGAAATTTTTTGAAATTTTTTCAAAATTTTTGAAATTGTTTTCAAAATTTTTGAAATTTTTTTCAAAATTTTTGAAATTTTTTTCAAAATTTTTCAAATTTTTATTCAAAATTTTTGAAATTTTTTCAAAATTTTTGAAATTTTTTCAAAATTTTTGAAATTTTTTTCAAAATTTATGAAATTTTTTTTCAAAATTTTTGAATTTTTTTCAAAATTTTTGAAATTTTTTTCAAAATTTTTGAAATTTTTTCAAAATTTTGAAATTGTTTTCAAAATTTTTGAAATTTTTTTCAAAATTTTTGAAATTTTTTCAAAATTTGGGAAATTTTTTTTCAAAAATTTTGAAAAATTTTCACAAATTTTGAAAAATTTTGAAAAAAATTTCAAAAATTTTGAAAAAATTTCAAAAATTTTGAAAAAAAAAACAAGTAGGTAAGGCTACAGTCGGGCGCCCGACAGTAAGATACCCTTCTCCCAATTTTTAAAATCCGTTACAAACGTGTAATCACACTCATAATTTCAAACAGAAAATTCTGCACAAATACTTCAAGTATATATAGCTTACTCGCTCGCACTCACACAGCGACGCGCGTAAAGAGTAAAGCGACACGACGCAACGTCGACGTCGACGTCAACTGCTCAAAGCAGCGCGCCGGCTGCTGCTCGTACCGAACATTTGTACTGAAAACGTTGACTTGAATAACTTCTGTGTTATTGGTCCGATCGGATTGCAATTTGGAGGATATGTTTATATTGCATTCAGCTTTACGCATACCAAAGCAGAACTTTGTAAGTTTAATACTTTGCTTAATAATCGTAAATTACCGATTTGCGGGGGCGGTGGGCGTGGCATCAAACATTTGACATAAACTTCACCTGCCCCGAATATATGGGAACCTTCATACCGAATTTGGTGTCTCTAGCTTTTTTAATAGCTGAGATCTGTTGTCTCAAACAAACAGACGGACAGACGGACAGACAGACGGACATGTCTCAATCGACTCGGCTAGTGATCCTGAGCTAGAATATATATACTTTATGGGGTCTGCCACGCCTCCTTATGCCTGTTACATACATTTTGCACAAAGTTAGTATACCCTTTTTTGACCATTTTCAATGGTCGAAGGGTATAACAAGTAGGTAAGGCTACAGTCGGGCGCCCGACAGTAAGATACCCTTCTCCCAATTTTTTAAATCCGTTACAAGCGTGTAACTATTCTCATAATTTCAAACAAAAATTCTGCACAAATTCTTCTATTACATATAGCTTACTCGCTCGCACTCACACAGCGACGCGCGTAAAGAGTAAAGCGACACGACGCAACGTCGACGTCGGCGTCAACTGCGTCAAAGCAGCGCGCAGGCTGCTGCCCGTACCGAACATTTGTACTGAAAACGTTGACTTTAATAACTTCTGTGTTATTGGTCCGATCGGATTGTAATTTGGGGGATATGTTCAGATTGCATTCAGCTTTATACATACCAAAGCAGAACCTTATAAGTTCAATACTTTGCTTAATAATCGTAAATTACCGATTTGCGGGGGCGGTAGGCGTGGCATCAAACATTCGACATAAACTTTCTCTGCCCATGATTTTTAGGAACCTTCATTCCAAATTTGGTGTCTCTAGCTTTTTTAATAGCTGAGATCTGTTGTCTCATACAGACGGACAGACGGACAGACAGACGGACATGTCTCAATCGACTCGGCTAGTGATCCTGAGCAAGAATATATATACTTTATGGGGTCTGCCACGCCTCCTTATGCCTGTTACATACATTTTGCACAAAGTTAGTATACCCTTTTTTGACCATTTTCAATGGTCGAAGGGTATAAAAATTCCAAAATTTTGAAAAAAATTTCAAAAATTTTGAAAAAAATTTCAAAAAATTTGAAAAAATTTCAAAAATTTTGAAAACAATTTCAAAAATTTTGAAAATTTTGAAAAAATTTCAAAAATTTTGAAAAAAATTTCCAAAAATTTGAAAATAATTACAAAAAATTTGAAAAAAAATTTAAAAATTTTGAAAAAAATTTCAAAAATTTTGAAAAAAATTTCAAAAATTTTTTTCAAATTTCAAAAATTTTGAAAAAAAATTTCAAAAATTTTGAAAAAAAGTTGTAAAATTTTGAAAAATAAATTTCAAAAATTTTGAAAAAAATTTCAAAAATTTTGAAAAAAATTTCAAAAAATTTGAAAAAAAAATTCCAAAATTTTGAAAAAAATTCAAAAAATTTGAAAAAAATTTCAAAAATTTTGAAAAATATTTCAAAAAATTTGAAAAAAAATTTCAAAAATTTTGAAAAAATTTCAAAAATTTTGAAAAAAAATTTCAAAAATTTTGAAAAAAAAAATTCAAAAATTTTGAATAAAAAATTCAAAAATGTTGAAAAAAATTTAAAAAAACAAGAAAGCAAGGCTACCTTCGGCTTGCCGAAGGTTTCATACCCTTGCAGTTATACAAAACATAAAATATATTTGGATTGCTGCTGGTTTCTGTGGCATTTATTGAACAATTATAACAGTACATCGATTATATCATCCTCTTATAATTTCACATACTTAGCCTTCATTAGGCCGATCGTTGATCGTTAGTTCGATTTTGATGAAACTTTATTATTAAGGACACACTTAGATTTGGATGTGGTAAGCCTGATAGCTATATCTTGAAATATAACGAAAATCGGCAGATAGGCTCCATGACAGCTATACGATATATCGGTCCGATCTGGCCCGTTCCGACTTATTTATTTAAATAAGTCGGAAATAAGAATCTTGTGAGCAAAGTTTCATGAAGATAGCTCAATAACTGGGGGACTAATTTGCGTTGCAACAGACAGACGGACTGACTGATTGTTCCTATAACAGCTATAGAATATAAACGTCTGAGATATTTAAATGGAAAAACTAAGGGCGTGTTACTGTATAACATTAAAAAGTATTGATAATGTGCGGTATTTCCAAAAACAAAACAGGTTTGCATACAAAAACCCTGATTTCAGCCGATTGTTCCTATGGCAGCTATATGTTATAGTAGTCCGATTTTGATACAATTTTGACAGCACATTAAGAACGTAATAAGAATAAGATTTGCCAAATCTTGTTGCAATATCTTGAAAAATAACAAAAATCGGCCGATAGCTTCTATGACAGCTATACGATATATCGTTCCGATCTGGCTCGTTCCGACTTATTTACAGCCTACAGCAATAAGAAGCTTGTGTGCCAAGTTTCATGAAGATAGCTCAAAAACTGAGAGACTAGTTTGCGTTGCAACAGACGGACGGACGGACAGACGGACGGACGGACGGACGGACAGACGGACATCCATTTTTAGACTCCTCTGGTGATGCTGACTCAGAATATATATACTTTATAGGGTCGGAGATGTCTCCTAAGGTGCGTTGCAAACTTCTGGCTAAAATTAATATACCCTCTGCAAGGGTATAAAAATTTCAAAAATTTTGAAAAAAAATTCAAAAATTTTGAAAAAACAAGAAAGCAAGGCTACCTTCGGCTTGCCGAAGGTTTCATACCCTTGCAGTTATAGAAAATATAAAATATCTTTGGATTGCTGCTGGTTTCTGTGGTATTTATTGAAGAATTATAACAGTACATCGATTATATCAACCTCTTATAATTTCGAATACTCAGCCTCCTCACCACGGCAAGGTCGCAATCCTCGAGGAGGAATATTTACAATACATTAAACAACATTGCACATATATTCTTTATTTACAATAATAAAATAAATTAATTAACTAAATATTTAAAAATAAATTATTAAA
This sequence comes from Zaprionus kolodkinae, assembly GCA_018901885.1. NCBI lineage: Eukaryota > Metazoa > Arthropoda > Insecta > Diptera > Drosophilidae > Zaprionus > Zaprionus kolodkinae. Next base: position 80,522 of record JAEIFM010000298.1, on the reverse strand, counting down.
TTAGTAATTATAGCTAAGGAACACGCCGTCATGGTGACTATATGGAGTTTGATAAGTGATTGCGGCAGCACCGCTTACTGTGTTATCACAAAATATCCAATCAATTTGAGTTAAATGTTTTGTTGTTGGCACATTTTGTTGTTATTATTTAAAGTAGACTCGAGCTGATCAGTGGTTATTGATCGGCAAATGTTAAAATCTCCCCATTTTGTATTATTTTCAGCTGACGTTAGCCTTTCAACATTATTTCTGATTTTATTTCGAAACCTTGTAATAGGAAAAGCTGGATTCCTATAAACAACTATGACTATTGTATGCAAGTATTTAAATGTTATGGACTGGTATATATTTCTTACATTATCAACTGTAACTGTTTCATATAAGAATGTTATGTTTTCCGATATATTTTGTTTTGCATATATCAGTATACAATTCTTAGAAACAGCATTTGGTCGAATGTCTTTGTGTTGTAAAGGATCTGTTGGTCATAAAATCTAAATTTGGAAAGTTCTCTTTCAAAAATGCATTTGAATAACAGCTATATGATTTTTTGTTTAACAGCTACATGTAATAGTACTCAGATTTCCATAAAATTGCAACAAGAACCTTCATTAGGCCGATCGTTGATCGTTATAAGTTATAAAAGTTCGATTTGGATTTGGTAAGCCTGATAGCTATATCTTGAAATATAACGAAAATCGGCCGATAGGCTCCATAACAGCTATACGATATATCAGTCCGATCTGGCCCGTTCCGACTTATTTAAAGAGGGCAGAAATAAAAAGCTTGTGAGCAAAGTTTCATGATGATAGCTCAATAACTGGTGGACTAATTTGCGTTGCAACAGACAGACGGACTGACTGATTGTTCCTCTAACAGCTATATAATATAAACGTCTGAGATATTTAAATGGAAAAACTAAAGGCGGGTTACTGTATAACATTAAAAAGTATTGATAATGTGCGGTATTTCCAAAAACAAAACAGGTTTGCTGATTTCAGCCGATTGTTCCTATGGCAGCTATATGTTATAGTGGTCCGATTTTGATACAATTTTGTCAGCACATTAAGAACGTAATAAGAATAAGATTTGCCAAATCTTGTTGCAATATCTTGAAAAACAACAAAAATCGGCCGATAGCTTCTATGACAGCTATACGATATATCGGTCCGATCTGGCTCGTTCCGACTTATTTACAGCCTACAGCAATAAGAAGCTTGTGTGCCAAGTTTCATGAAGATAGCTCAAAAACTGAGAGACTAGTTTGCGTTGCAACAGACGGACGGACGGACGGACGGACGGACGGACGGACAGACGGACATCCATTTTTCGACTCCTTTGGTGATGCTGATTCAGAATATATATACTTTATAGGGTCGGAGATGTCTCCTAAGGTGCGTTGCAAACTTCTGGCTAAAATTAATATACCCTCTGCAAGGGTATAAAAATCAAAAATTTTGAAAAAAATTTCAAAAATTTTGAAAAAAATTTCAAAAATTTTGAAAAAAAATTTCAAAAATTTTGAAAAAAATTTCAAAAATTTTGAAAAAAATTTTAAAAATTTTGAAAAAAAATTTTGAAAAAAAATTTCAAAAATTCTGAAAAAATAATTTCAAAAATTTTGAAAAAAAATTTCAAAATATTTGAAAAAATTTTTGTAAAATTTTGAAAAAAAATTTCAAAAATTTTGAAAAAAATTTCAAAAAATTTGAAAAAAAATTCCAAAATTTTGAAAAAAAATGTCAAAAAATTTGAAAAAAAAATTCAAAAATTTTAAAAAAATTTCAAAAATTTTGAAAAAAATTTCAAAAAATTTGAAAAAAATTTCAAAAATTTTAAAAAAAATTTCAAAAATTTTGAAAAAAAAAATTCAAAAATTTTGAAAAAACAAGAAAGCAAGGCTACCTTCGGCTTGCCAAAGGTTTCATACCCTTGCAGTTATACAAAATATAAAATATCTTTGGATTGCTGCTGGTTTCTGTGGTATTTATTGAAGAATTATAACAGTACATCGATTATATGAACCTCTTATAATTTCGAATACTCAGCCTCCTCACCACGGCAAGGTCGCAATCCTCGAGGAGGAATATTTACAATACATTAAACAACATTGCACATATATTCTTTTTTTACAATAATAAAATAAATTAATTAACTAAATATTTAAAAATAAATTATTAAATTAGTGATTATAGCTAAGGAACACGCCGTCATGGTGACTATATGGAGTTTGATAAGTGATTGCGGCAGCACCGCTTACTGTGTTATCACAAAATATCCAATCAATTTGAGTTAAATGTTTTGTTGTTGGCACATTTTGTTGTTATTATTTAAAGTAGACTCGAGCTGATCAGTGGTTGTTGATCGGCAAATGTTAAAATCTCCTAATATTACCAATTTTGTATTATTTTCAGCTGACGTTAGCCTTTCAACATCATTTCTGATTTTATTTCGAAACCTTGTCATAGGAAAAGCTGGATTCCTATAAACAACTATGACTATTGTATGCAAGTATTTAAATGTTATGGACTGGTATATATTTCTTACATTATCAACTGTAACTGTTTCATATGAGAATGTTATGTTTTCCGATATATTTTGTTTTTCATATATCAGTATACAATTCTTAGAAACAGCATTTGGTCGAATGTCTTTGTGTTGTAAAGGATCTGTTGGTCATAAAATCTAAATTTGGAAAGTTCTCTTTCAAAAATGCATTTGAATAACAGCTATATGATTTTTTGTTTAACAGCTACATGTAATAGTACTCAGATTTCCATAAAATTGCAACAAGAACCTTCATTAGGCCGATCGTTGATCGTTATAAGTTATAAAAGTTCGATTTGGATGTGGTAAGCCTGATAGCTATATCTTGAAATATAACGAAAATCGGCTGATAGGCTCCATAACAGCTATACGATATATCAGTCCGATCTGGCTCGTTCCGACTTATTTACAGCCTACAGCAATAAGAAGCTTGTGTGCCAAGTTTCATGAAGATAGCTCAAAAACTGAGAGACTAGTTTGCGTTGCAACAGACGGACGGACGGACGGACGGACGGACGGACGGACGGACGGACGGACGGACGGACGGACAGACGGACATCCATTTTTCGACTCCTCTGGTGATGCTGATTCAGAATATATATACTTTATAGGGTCGGAGATGTCTCCTAAGGTGCGTTGCAAACTTCTGGCTAAAATTAATATACCCTCTGCAAGGGTATAAAAATTTCAAAAAATTTTTGAAAAATTTTTTACGGGCTGCTGCCCGTACCGAACATTTGTACTGAAAACGTTGACTTTAATAACTTCTGTGTTATTGGTTCGATCGGATTGTAATTTGGGGGATATGTTCAGATTGCATTCAGCTTTATACATACCAAAGCAGAACTATACTTATAAGTTCAATACTTTGCTTAATAATCGTAAATTACCGATTTGCGGGGGCGGTAGGCGTGGCATCAAACATTCGACATAAACTTTATCTGCCCATGATTTTTAGGAACCTTCATTCCAAATTTGGTGTCTCTAGCTTTTTATACCCTTGCAGAGGGTATATTAATTTTAGCCAGAAGTTTGCAACGCACCTTAGGAGACATCTCCGACCCTATAAAGTATATATATTCTGAATCGGCATCACCAGAGGAGTCGGAAAATGGATGTCCGTCTGTCCGTCCGTCCGTCCGTCCGTCTGTTGCAACGCAAACTAGTCTCTCAGTTTTTGAGCTATCTTCATGAAACTTGGCACACAAGCTTCTTATTACTGTAGGCTGTAAATAAGTCGGAACGAGCCAGATCGGACCGATATATCGTATAGCTGTCATAGAAGCTATCGGCCGATTTTTGTTGTTTTTCAAGATATTGCAACAAGATTTGGCAAATCTTATTCTTATTACGTTCTTAATGTGCTGTCAAAATTGTATCAAAATCGGACTACTATAACATATAGCTGCCATAGGAACAATCGGCTGAAATCAGGGTTTTTGTATGCAAACCTGTTTTGTTTTTGGAAATACCGCACATTATCAATACCTTTTAATGTTATACAGTAACCCGCCTTTTGTTTTTCCATTTAAATATCTCAGACGTTTATATTCTATAGCTGTTATAGGAACAATCAGTCAGTCCGTCTGTCTGTTGCAACGCAAATTAGTCCCCCAGATATTGAGCTATCATCATAAAACTTTGCTCACAAGCTTTTTATTTCTGCCCACTTTAAATAAGTCGGAACTATAGCTCGTATAGCTGTTATGGAGCCTATCGACCGATTTTCGTTATATTTCAAGATATAGCTATCAGGCTTACCACATCCAAATCGAACTTTTATAACTTATAACGATCAACGATCGGCCTAATGAAGGTTCTTGTTGCAATTTTATGGAAATCTGAGTACTATTACATGTAGCTGTTAAACAAAAAATCATATAGCTGTTATTCAAACGCATTTTTGAATGAGAACTTTCCAAATTTAGATTTTATGACCAACAGATCCTTTACAACACAAAGACATTCGACCAAATGCTGTTTCTAAGAATTGTATACTGATATATGCAAAACAAAATATATCGGAAAACATAACATTCTTATATGAAACAGTTACAGTTGATAATGTAAGAAATATATACCAGTCCATAACATTTAAATACTTGCATGCAATAGTCATAGTTGTTTATAGGAATCCAGCTTTTCCTATTACAAGGTTTCGAAATGAAATCAGAAATGATGTTGAAAGGCTAACGTCAGCTGAAAATAATACAAAATTTGTAATATTAGGAGATTTTAACATTTGCCGATGAACAACCACTGATCAGCTCGAGTCTACTTTAAATAATAACAACAAAATGTGCCAAAAACAAAACATTTAACTCAAATTGATTGGATATTTTGTGATAACACAGTAAGCGGTGCTGCCGCAATCACTTATCAAACTCCATATAGTCACCATGACGGCGTGTTCCTTATCTATAATCACTAATTAAAAAATAATTTATTTTTAAATATTTAGTTAATTTATTTATTTTATTATTGAAAATAAAGAATATATGTGCAATGTTGTTTAAGGTATTGTAAATATTCCTCCTCGAGGATTGCGACCTTGTCGTGGTGAGGAGGCTGTGTATTCGAAATTATAAGATGATGATATAATCAATGTACTGTTATAATTGTTCAATAAATACCACAGAAACCAGCAGCAATCCAAATATATTTTATATTTTGTATAACTGCAAGGGTATGAAACCTTCGGCAAGCCGAAGGTAGCCTTGCTTTCTTGTTTAATAGCTGAGATCTGTTGTCTCAAACAAACAGACGGACAGACGGACAGACGGACAGACAGACGGACATGTCTCAATCGACTCGGCTAGTGATCCTGAGCTAGAATATATATACTTTATGGGGTCTGCCACGCCTCCTTATGCCTGTTACATACATTTTGCACAAAGTTAGTATACCCTTTTTTGACCATTTTCAATGGTCGAAGGGTATAACAAGTAGGTAAGGCTACAGTCGGGCGCCCGACAGTAAGATACCCTTCTCCCAATTTTTTAAATCCGTTACAAGCGTGTAACTATTCTCATAATTTGAAACAAAAATTCTGCACAAATTCTTCTATTACATATAGCTTACTCGCTCGCACTCACACAGCGACGCGCGTAAAGAGTAAAGCGACACGACGCAACGTCGACGTCGGCGTCAACTGCGTCAAAGCAGCGCGCAGGCTGCTGCCCGTACCGAACATTTGTACTGAAAACGTTGACTTGAATAACTTCTGTGTTATTGGTCCGATCGGATTGCAATTTGGAGGATATGTTTATATTGCATTCAGCTTTACGCATACCAAAGCAGAACCTTATAAGTTTAATACTTTGCTTAATAATCGTAAATTACCGATTTGCGGGGGCGGTAGGCGTGGCATCAAACATTCGACATAAACTTTATCTGCCCATGATTTTTAGGAACCTTCATTCCAAATTTGGTGTCTCTAGCTTTTTTAATAGCTGAGATCTGTTGTCTCATACAGACGGACAGACGGACAGACAGACGGACATGTCTCAATCGACTCGGCTAGTGATCCTGAGCAAGAATATATATACTTTATGGGGTCTGCCACGCCTCCTTATGCCTGTTACATACATTTTGCACAAAGTTAGTATACCCTTTTTTGACCATTTTCAATGGTCGAAGGGTATAAAAATCAAAATTTTGAAAAAAATTTTAAAAATTTTGAAAAAAATTTCAAAAATTTTGAAAAAAATTTCAAAAATTTTGAAAAAAATTTCAAAAATTTTGAAAATTTTGAAAAAAAATTTCAAAAATTTTGAAAAAAATTTCCAAAAATTTGAAAATAATTACAAAAAATTTGAAAAAACATTTAAAAATTTTGAAAAAAATTTAAAAATTTTGAAAAAAAATTCAAAAATTTTTTTCAAATTTCAAAAATTTTGAAAAAAATTTCAAAAATTTTGAAAAAATTGTTGTAAAATTTTGAAAAATAAATTTTAAAAAGTTTGAAAAAAAATTTCAAAAATTTTGAAAAAAATTTCAAAAATTTGAAAAAAAAATTCAAAAATTTTGAAAAAATTTCAAAAATTTTGAAAAAAAATTTCAAAAATTTTGAAAAAAAATTTCAAAAATTTTGAAAAAAAAATTTTGAAAAAAATTTCAAAAATTTTGAAAAAAATTTCAAAAATTTTGAAAAAAATTTCAAAAATTTTGAAAAAAAAATTCAAAAATTTTGAATAAAAAATTCAAAAATGTTGAAAAAATTTTAAAAAACAAGAAAGCAAGGCTACCTTCGGCTTGCCGAAGGTTTCATACCCTTGCAGTTATACAAAATATAAAATATCTTTGGATTGCTGCTGGTTTCTGTGGTATTTATTGAAGAATTATAACAGTACATCGATTATATCAACCTCTTATAATTTCGAATACTCAGCCTCCTCACCACGGCAAGGTCGCAATCCTCGAGGAGGAATATTTACAATACCTTAAACAACATTGCACATATATTCTTTTTTTACAATAATAAAATATATTAATTAACTAAATATTTAAAAATAAATTATTAAATTAGTGATTATAGCTAAGGAACACGCCGTCATGGTGACTATATGGAGTTTGATAAGTGATTGCGGCAGCACCGCTTACTGTGTTATCACAAAATATCTAATCAATTTGAGTTAAATGTTTTGTTGTTGGCACATTTTGTTGTTATTAGTTAAAGTAGACTCGAGCTGATCAGTGGTTATTGATCGGCAAATGTTAAAATCTCCCCATTTTGTATTATTTTCAGCTGACGTTAGCCTTTCAACATTATTTCTGATTTTATTTCGAAACCTTGTAATAGGAAAAGCTGGATTCCTATAAACAACTATGACTATTGTATGCAAGTATTTAAATGTTATGGACTGGTATATATTTCTTACATTATCAACTGTAACTGTTTCATATAAGAATGTTATGTTTTCCGATATATTTTGTTTTGCATATATCAGTATACAATTCTTAGAAACAGCATTTGGTCGAATGTCTTTGTGTTGTAAAGGATCTGTTGGTCATAAAATCTAAATTTGGAAAGTTCTCTTTCAAAAATGCATTTGAATAACAGCTATATGATTTTTTGTTTAACAGCTACATGTAATAGTACTCAGATTTCCATAAAATTGCAACAAGAACCTTCATTAGGCCGATCGTTGATCGTTATAAGTTATAAAAGTTCGATTTGGATTTGGTAAGCCTGATAGCTATATCTTGAAATATAACGAAAATCGGCCGATAGGCTCCATAACAGCTATACGATATATCAGTCCGATCTGGCCCGTTCCGACTTATTTAAAGAGGGCAGAAATAAAAAGCTTGTGAGCAAAGTTTCATGATGATAGCTCAATAACTGGTGGACTAATTTGCGTTGCAACAGACAGACGGACTGACTGATTGTTCCTCTAACAGCTATATAATATAAACGTCTGAGATATTTAAATGGAAAAACTAAAGGCGGGTTACTGTATAACATTAAAAAGTATTGATAATGTGCGGTATTTCCAAAAACAAAACAGGTTTGCAAAATGATTTCAGCCGATTGTTCCTATGGCAGCTATATGTTATAGTGGTCCGATTTTGATACAATTTTGTCAGCACATTAAGAACGTAATAAGAATAAGATTTGCCAAATCTTGTTGCAATATCTTGAAAAACAACAAAAATCGGCCGATAGCTTCTATGACAGCTATACGATATATCGGTCCGATCTGGCTCGTTCCGACTTATTTACAGCCTACAGCAATAAGAAGCTTGTGTGCCAAGTTTCATGAAGATAGCTCAAAAACTGAGAGACTAGTTTGCGTTGCAACAGACGGACGGACGGACGGACGGACGGACGGACGGACAGACGGACATCCATTTTTCGACTCCTTTGGTGATGCTGATTCAGAATATATATACTTTATAGGGTCGGAGATGTCTCCTAAGGTGCGTTGCAAACTTCTGGCTAAAATTAATATACCCTCTGCAAGGGTATAAAAATTTCAAAATATTTGAAAAAAAATTTTTGAAAAATTTTGAAAAAAAATTTCAAAAAATTTTGAAAAAAAATTTCAAAAAATTTGAAAAAAAATTTCAAAATTTTGAAAAAAATTTCAAAAAATTTGAAAAAAAAATTTCAAAAATTTTGAAAAAAATTTCAAAAATTTTGAAAAAAAATTTCAAAAATTTTGAAAAAAATTTCAAAAAAAAATTTTAAAAAAAAAAATTCAAAAATTTTGAAAAAAAAAATTCAAAAATTTTGAAAAAACAAGAAAGCAAGGCTACCTTCGGCTTGCCGAAGGTTTCATACCCTTGCAGTTATACAAAATATAAAATATCTTTGGATTGCTGCTGGTTTCTGTGGTATTTATTGAAGAATTATAACAGTACATCGATTATATCAACCTCTTATAATTTCGAATACTCAGCCTCCTCACCACGGCAAGGTCGCAATCCTCGAGGAGGAATATTTACAATACATTAAACAACATTGCACATATATTCTTTATTTACAATAATAAAATAAATTAATTAACTAAATATTTAAAAATAAATTATTAAATTAGTGATTATAGCTAAGGAACACGCCGTCATGGTGACTATATGGAGTTTGATAAGTGATTGCGGCAGCACCGCTTACTGTGTTATCACAAAATATCCAATCAATTTGAGTTAAATGTTTTGTTGTTGGCACATTTTGTTGTTATTATTTAAAGTAGACTCGAGCTGATCAGTGGTTATTGATCGGCAAATGTTAAAATCTCCCAATTTTGTATTATTTTCAGCTGACGTTAGCCTTTCAACATCATTTCTGATTTTATTTCGAAACCTTGTAATAGGAAAAGCTGGATTCCTATAAACAACTATGACTATTGTATGCAAGTATTTAAATGTTATGGACTGGTATATATTTCTTACATTATCAACTGTAACTGTTTCATATAAGAATGTTATGTTTTCCGATATATTTTGTTTTGCATATATCAGTATACAATTCTTAGAAACAGCATTTGGTCGAATGTCTTTGTGTTGTAAAGGATCTGTTGGTCATAAAATCTAAATTTGGAAAGTTCTCTTTCAAAAATGCGTTTGAATAACAGCTATATGATTTTTTGTTTAACAGCTACATGTAATAGTACTCAGATTTCCATAAAATTGCAACATGAACCTTCATTGGGCCGATCGTTGATCGTTATAAGTTATAAAAGTTCGATTTCGAACTTTATTATTAGGGACACACTTAGATTTGGATGTGGTAAGCCTGATAGCTATATCTTGAAATATAACGAAAATCGGCCGATAGGCTCCATGACAGCTATACGATATATCAGTCCGATCTGGCCCGTTCCGACATATTTACAGAGGGCAGAAATAAGAAGCTTGTGAGCAAAGTTTCATGAAGATAGCTCAATAACTGGGGGACTAATTTGCGTTGCAACAGACATACGGACTGACTGATTGTTCCTATAACAGCTACATAATATAAACGTCTGAGATATTTAAATGGAAACACTAAGGGCGGGTTACTGTGTAACATTAATAAGTATTGATAAAGTGCGGTATTTGCAAAAATAAAGCAGGTTTGCATACAAAAACCCTGATTTCAGCCGATTGTTCCTATGGCAGCTATATGTTATAGTGGTCCGATTTTGATACAATTTTGACAGCACATTAAGAACGTAATAAGAATAAGATTTGCCAAATCTTGTTGCAATATCTTGAAAAACAACAAAAATCGGCCGATAGTTTCTATGACAGCTATACGATATATCGGTCCGATCTGGCTCGTTCCGACTTATTTACAACCTACAGCAATAAGAAGCTTGTGTGCCAAGTTTCATGAAGATAGCTCAAAAACTGAGAGACTAGTTTGCGTTGCAACAGACGGACGGACGGACGGACGGACGGACGGACGGACGGACGGACGGACGGACAGACGGACATCCATTTTCCGACTCCTCTGGTGATGCTGATTCAGAATATATATACTTTATAGGGTCGGAGATGTCTCCTAAGGTGCGTTGCAAACTTCTGGCTAAAATTAATATACCCTCTGCAAGGGTATAACAAGAAAGCAAGGCTACCTTCGGCTTGCCGAAGGTTTCATACCCTTGCAGTTATACAAAACATAAAATATATTTGGATTGCTGCTGGTTTCTGTGGCATTTATTGAACAATTATAACAGTACATCGATTATATCATCCTCTTATAATTTCACATACTTAGCCTTCATTAGGCCGATCGTTGATCGTTAGTTCGATTTTGATGAAACTTTATTATTAAGGACACACTTAGATTTGGATGTGGTAAGCCTGATAGCTATATCTTGAAATATAACGAAAATCGGCCGATAGGCTCCATGACAGCTATACGATATATCGGTCCGATCTGGCCCTTCCGACTTATTTATTTAAATAAGTCGGAAATAAGAATCTTGTGAGCAAAGTTTCATGAAGATAGCTCAATAACTGGGGGACTAATTTGCGTTGCAACAGACAGACGGACTGACTGATTGTTCCTATAACAGCTATAGAATATAAACGTCTGAGATATTTAAATGGAAAAACTAAGGGCGTGTTACTGTATAACATTAAAAAGTATTGATAATGTGCGGTATTTCCAAAAACAAAACAGGTTTGCATACAAAACCCCGATTTCAGCCGATTGTTCCTATGGCAGCTATATGTTATAGTAGTCCGATTTTGATACAATTTTGACAGCACATTAAGAACGTAATAAGAATAAGATTTGCCAAATCTTGTTGCAATATCTTGAAAAATAACAAAAATCGGCCGATAGCTTCTATGACAGCTATACGATATATCGTTCCGATCTGGCTCGTTCCGACTTATTTACAGCCTACAGCAATAAGAAGCTTGTGTGCCAAGTTTCATGAAGATAGCTCAAAAACTGAGAGACTAGTTTGCGTTGCAACAGACGGACGGACGGACGGACGGACAGACGGACGGACGGACGGACGGACAGACGGACATCCATTTTTCGACTCCTCTGGTGATGCTGACTCAGAATATATATACTTTATAGGGTCGGAGATGTCTCCTAAGGTGCGTTGCAAACTTCTGGCTAAAATTAATATACCCTCTGCAAGGGTATAAAAATTCAAAAATTTTGAAAAAAATTTCAAAAATATTGAAAAACAAGAAAGCAAGGCTACCTTCGGCTTGCCGAAGGTTTCATACCCTTGCAGTTATAGAAAATATAAAATATCTTTGGATTGCTGCTGGTTTCTGTGGTATTTATTGAAGAATTATAACAGTACATCGATTATATCAACCTCTTATAATTTCGAATACTCAGCCTCCTCACCAAGGCAAGGTCGCAATCCTCGAGGAGGAATATTTACAATACATTAAACAACATTGCACATATATTCTTTATTTACAATAATAAAATAAATTAATTAACTAAATATTTAAAAATAAATTATTAAATTAGTAATTATAGCTAAGGAACACGCCGTCATGGTGACTATATGGAGTTTGATAAGTGATTGCGGCAGCACCGCTTACTGTGTTATCACAAAATATCCAATCAATTTGAGTTAAATGTTTTGTTGTTGGCACATTTTGTTGTTATTATTTAAAGTAGACTCGAGCTGATCAGTGGTTATTGATCGGCAAATGTTAAAATCTCCCCATTTTGTATTATTTTCAGCTGACGTTAGCCTTTCAACATTATTTCTGATTTTATTTCGAAACCTTGTAATAGGAAAAGCTGGATTCCTATAAACAACTATGACTATTGTATGCAAGTATTTAAATGTTATGGACTGGTATATATTTCTTACATTATCAACTGTAACTGTTTCATATAAGAATGTTATGTTTTCCGATATATTTTGTTTTGCATATATCAGTATACAATTCTTAGAAACAGCATTTGGTCGAATGTCTTTGTGTTGTAAAGGATCTGTTGGTCATAAAATCTAAATTTGGAAAGTTCTCTTTCAAAAATGCATTTGAATAACAGCTATATGATTTTTTGTTTAACAGCTACATGTAATAGTACTCAGATTTCCATAAAATTGCAACAAGAACCTTCATTAGGCCGATCGTTGATCGTTATAAGTTATAAAAGTTCGATTTGGATTTGGTAAGCCTGATAGCTATATCTTGAAATATAACGAAAATCGGCCGATAGGCTCCATAACAGCTATACGATATATCAGTCCGATCTGGCCCGTTCCGACTTATTTAAAGAGGGCAGAAATAAAAAGCTTGTGAGCAAAGTTTCATGATGATAGCTCAATAACTGGTGGACTAATTTGCGTTGCAACAGACAGACGGACTGACTGATTGTTCCTCTAACAGCTATATAATATAAACGTCTGAGATATTTAAATGGAAAAACTAAAGGCGGGTTACTGTATAACATTAAAAAGTATTGATAATGTGCGGTATTTCCAAAAACAAAACAGGTTTGCTGATTTCAGCCGATTGTTCCTATGGCAGCTATATGTTATAGTGGTCCGATTTTGATACAATTTTGTCAGCACATTAAGAACGTAATAAGAAGAAGATTTGCCAAATCTTGTTGCAATATCTTGAAAAACAACAAAAATCGTCCGATAGCTTCTATGACAGCTATACGATATATCGGTCCGATCTGGCTCGTTCCGACTTATTTACAGCCTACAGCAATAAGAAGCTTGTGTGCCAAGTTTCATGAAGATAGCTCAAAAACTGAGAGACTAGTTTGCGTTGCAACAGACGGACGGACGGACGGACGGACGGACGGACAGACGGACATCCATTTTTCGACTCCTTTGGTGATGCTGATTCAGAATATATATACTTTATAGGGTCGGAGATGTCTCCTAAGGTGCGTTGCAAACTTCTGGCTAATGTAATGCTGCTGGTTTCTGTGGCATTTATTGAACAATTATAACAGTACATCGATTATATCATCCTCTTATAATTTCACATACTTAGCCTTCATTAGGCCGATCGTTGATCGTTAGTTCGATTTTGATGAAACTTTATTATTAAGGACACACTTAGATTTGGATGTGGTAAGCCTGATAGCTATATCTTGAAATATAACGAAAATCGGCCGATAGGCTCCATGACAGCTATACGATATATCGGTCCGATCTGGCCCGTTCCGACTTATTTATTTAAATAAGTCGGAAATAAGAATCTTGTGAGCAAAGTTTCATGAAGATAGCTCAATAACTGGGGGACTAATTTGCGTTGCAACAGACAGACGGACTGACTGATTGTTCCTATAACAGCTATAGAATATAAACGTCTGAGATATTTAAATGGAAAAACTAAGGGCGTGTTACTGTATAACATTAAAAAGTATTGATAATGTGCGGTATTTCCAAAAAACAAAACAGGTTTGCATACAAAAACCCTGATTTCAGCCGATTGTTCCTATGGCAGCTATATGTTATAGTAGTCCGATTTTGATACAATTTTGACAGCACATTAAGAACGTAATAAGAATAAGATTTGCCAAATCTTGTTGCAATATCTTGAAAAATAACAAAAATCGGCCGATAGCTTCTATGACAGCTATACGATATATCGTTCCGATCTGGCTCGTTCCGACTTATTTACAGCCTACAGCAATAAGAAGCTTGTGTGCCAAGTTTCATGAAGATAGCTCAAAAACTGAGAGACTAGTTTGCGTTGCAACAGACGGACGGACGGACGGACGGACAGACGGACGGACGGACGGACGGACAGACGGACATCCATTTTTCGACTCCTCTGGTGATGCTGACTCAGAATATATATACTTTATAGGGTCGGAGATGTCTCCTAAGGTGCGTTGCAAACTTCTGGCTAAAATTAATATACCCTCTGCAAGGGTATAAAAATTTCAAAAATTTTGAAAAAAAATTCAAAAATTTTGAAAAAACAAGAAAGCAAGGCTACCTTCGGCTTGCCGAAGGTTTCATACCCTTGCAGTTATAGAAAATATAAAATATCTTTGGATTGCTGCTGGTTTCTGTGGTATTTATTGAAGAATTATAACAGTACATCGATTATATCAACCTCTTATAATTTCGAATACTCAGCCTCCTCACCACGGCAAGGTCGCAATCCTCGAGGAGGAATATTTACAATACATTAAACAACATTGCACATATATTCTTTATTTACAATAATAAAATAAATTAATTAACTAAATATTTAAAAATAAATTATTAAATTAGTAATTATAGCTAAGGAACACGCCGTCATGGTGACTATATGGAGTTTGATAAGTGATTGCGGCAGCACCGCTTACTGTGTTATCACAAAATATCCAATCAATTTGAGTTAAATGTTTTGTTGTTGGCACATTTTGTTGTTATTATTTAAAGTAGACTCGAGCTGATCAGTGGTTATTGATCGGCAAATGTTAAAATCTCCCCATTTTGTATTATTTTCAGCTGACGTTAGCCTTTCAACATTATTTCTGATTTTATTTCGAAACCTTGTAATAGGAAAAGCTGGATTCCTATAAACAACTATGACTATTGTATGCAAGTATTTAAATGTTATGGACTGGTATATATTTCTTACATTATCAACTGTAACTGTTTCATATAAGAATGTTATGTTTTCCGATATATTTTGTTTTGCATATATCAGTATACAATTCTTAGAAACAGCATTTGGTCGAATGTCTTTGTGTTGTAAAGGATCTGTTGGTCATAAAATCTAAATTTGGAAAGTTCTCTTTCAAAAATGCATTTGAATAACAGCTATATGATTTTTTGTTTAACAGCTACATGTAATAGTACTCAGATTTCCATAAAATTGCAACAAGAACCTTCATTAGGCCGATCGTTGATCGTTATAAGTTATAAAAGTTCGATTTGGATTTGGTAAGCCTGATAGCTATATCTTGAAATATAACGAAAATCGGCCGATAGGCTCCATAACAGCTATACGATATATCAGTCCGATCTGGCCCGTTCCGACTTATTTAAAGAGGGCAGAAATAAAAAGCTTGTGAGCAAAGTTTCATGATGATAGCTCAATAACTGGTGGACTAATTTGCGTTGCAACAGACAGACGGACTGACTGATTGTTCCTCTAACAGCTATATAATATAAACGTCTGAGATATTTAAATGGAAAAACTAAAGGCGGGTTACTGTATAACATTAAAAAGTATTGATAATGTGCGGTATTTCCAAAAACAAAACAGGTTTGCATACAAAAACTCTGATTTCAGCCGATTGTTCCTATGGCAGCTATATGTTATAGTGGTCCGATTTTGATACAATTTTGACAGCACGTTAGGAACGTAATAAGAATAAGATTTGCCAAATCTTGTTGCAATATCTTGAAAAACAACAAAAATCGGCCGATAGCTTCTATGACAGCTATACGATATATCGGTCCGATCTGGCTCGTTCCGACTTATTTACAGCCTACAGCAATAAGAAGCTTGTGTGCAAAGTTTCATGAAGATAGTTCAAAAACTGAGAAACTAGTTTGCGTTGCAACAGACGGACGGACGGACGGACGGACAGACGGACATCCATTTTTCGACTCCTCTGGTGATGCTGATTCAGAATATATATACTTTATAGGGTCGGAGATGTCTCCTAAGGTGCGTTGCAAACTTCTGGCTAAAATTAATATACCCTCTGCAAGGGTATAACAACAAAAATTTTGAAAAAAATTCAAAAATTTTGAAAAAAAATTTCAAAAATTTTGAAAAAAAAATCAAAAATTTTGAAAAAAAAAAATTCAAAAATTTTGAAAAAAATTTCAAAAATTTTGAAAAAAAATTTCAAAAATTTTGAAAAAAAATTTCAAAAATTTTGAAAAAAATTTTAAAAATTTTGAAAAAAAAATTTCAAAAAATTTCAAAAATTCTGAAAAAAAAATTTCAAAAATTTTGAAAAAAAATTTCAAAATATTTGAAAAAAAATTTTTTGTAAAATTTTGAAAAAAAAATTTCAAAAATTTTGAAAAAAATTTCAAAAAATTTGAAAAAAAATTCCAAAAATTTTGAAAAAAATGTCAAAAAATTTTGAAAAACAAGAAAGCAAGGCTACCTTCGGCTTGCCGAAGGTTTCATACCCTTGCAGTTATACAAAACATAAAATATATTTGGATTGCTGCTGGTTTCTGTGGCATTTATTGAACAATTATAACAGTACATCGATTATATCATCCTCTTATAATTTCACATACTTAGCCTTCATTAGGCCGATCGTTGATCGTTAGTTCGATTTTGATGAAACTTTATTATTAAGGACACACTTAGATTTGGATGTGGTAAGCCTGATAGCTATATCTTGAAATATAACGAAAATCGGCCGATAGGCTCCATGACAGCTATACGATATATCGGTCCGATCTGGCCCGTTCCGACTTATTTAAATAAATAAGTCGGAAATAAGAATCTTGTGAGCAAAGTTTCATGAAGATAGCTCAATAACTGGGGGACTAATTTGCGTTGCAACAGACAGACGGACTGACTGATTGTTCCTATAACAGCTATAGAATATAAACGTCTGAGATATTTAAATGGAAAAACTAAGGGCGGGTTACTGTATAACATTAAAAAGTATTGATAATGTGCGGTATTTCCAAAAACAAAACTGGTTTGCTGATTTCAGCCGATTGTTCCTATGGCAGCTATATGTTATAGTGGTCCGATTTTGATACAATTTTGTCAGCACATTAAGAACGTAATAAGAAGAAGATTTGCCAAATCTTGTTGCAATATCTTGAAAAACAACAAAAATCGTCCGATAGCTTCTATGACAGCTATACGATATATCGGTCCGATCTGGCTCGTTCCGACTTATTTACAGCCTACAGCAATAAGAAGCTTGTGTGCCAAGTTTCATGAAGATAGCTCAAAAACTGAGAGACTAGTTTGCGTTGCAACAGACGGACGGACGGACGGACGGACGGACGGACGGACAGACGGACATCCATTTTTCGACTCCTTTGGTGATGCTGATTCAGAATATATATACTTTATAGGGTCGGAGATGTCTCCTAAGGTGCGTTGCAAACTTCTGGCTAATATTAATATACCCTCTGCAAGGGTATAAAAATTTCAAAAATTTTGAAAAAAATTTCAAATATTTTGAAAAAACAAGTGGGTAAGGCTACAGTCGGGCGCCCGACAGTAAGATACCCTTCTCCCAATTTTCCAAATCCGTTACAAACGTGTAACCACACTCATAATTTCAAACAGAGAATTCTGCACAAATACTTCTAGTACATATAGCTTACTCGCTCGAACTCACACAGCGACGCGCGTAAAGAGTAAAGCGACACGACGCAACGTCGACGTCGGCGTCAACTGCTCAAAGCAGCGCGTCGGCTGCTGCCCGTACCGAACATTTGTACTGAAAACGTTGACTTGAATAACTTCTGTGCTATTGGTCCGATCGGATTGTAATTTGGAGGATATGTTCACATTGCATTCAGCTTTATACATACCAAAGCAGAACGTTATGGATTTAATACTTTGCTTAATAATCGCAAATAACCGATTTGCGGGGGCGGTGGGCGTGGCATCAAAAATTTGAGATAAACTTTATCTGCCTATGATTTACAGGAACCTTCATTCCAAATTTGGTATCTCTAGCTTTTTTAATAGCTGAGATCTGTTGTCTCATACAGACGGACAGACGGACAGACGGACAGACGGACAGACGGACAGACAGACGGACATGTCTCAATCGACTCGGCTAGTGATCCTGAGCAAGAATATATATACTTTATGGGGTCTGCCACGCCTCCTTATGCCTGTTACATACATTTTGCACAAAGTTAGTATACCCTTTTTTGACCATTTTCAATGGTCGAAGGGTATAAATATCAAAAAAATTTGAAAAAAAATTTCAAAAATTTTAAAAAAAATTTCAAAAATTTTGAAAAAAAAAATTCAAAAATTTTGAAAAAACAAGAAAGCAAGGCTACCTTCGGCTTGCCGAAGGTTTCATACCCTTGCAGTTATACAAAATATAAAATATCTTTGGATTGCTGCTGGTTTCTGTGGTATTTATTGAAGAATTATAACAGTACATCGATTATATGAACCTCTTATAATTTCGAATACTCAGCCTCCCTCACCACGGCAAGGTCGCAATCCTCGAGGAGGAATATTTACAATACATTAAACAACATTGCACATATATTCTTTTTTTACAATAATAAAATAAATTAATTAACTAAATATTTAAAAATAAATTATTAAATTAGTGATTATAGCTAAGGAACACGCCGTCATGGTGACTATATGAAGTTTGATAAGTGATTGCGGCAGCACCGCTTACTGTGTTATCACAAAATATCCAATCAATTTGAGTTAAATGTTTTGTTGTTGGCACATTTTGTTGTTATTATTTAAAGTAGACTCGAGCTGATCAGTGGTTGTTGATCGGCAAATGTTAAAATCTCCTAATATTACCAATTTTGTATTATTTTCAGCTGACGTTAGCCTTTCAACATCATTTCTGATTTTATTTCGAAACCTTGTCATAGGAAAAGCTGGATTCCTATAAACAACTATGACTATTGTATGCAAGTATTTAAATGTTATGGACTGGTATATATTTCTTACATTATCAACTGTAACTGTTTCATATAATAATGTTATGTTTTCCGATATATTTTGTTTTGCATATATCAGTATACAATTCTTAGAAACAGCATTTGGTCGAATGTCTTTGTGTTGTAAAGGATCTGTTGGTCATAAAATCAAACTACCTTCGGCTTGCCGAAGGTTTCATACCCTTGCAGTTATAGAAAATATAAAATATCTTTGGATTGCTGCTGGTTTCTGTGGTATTTATTGAACAATTATAACAGTACATCGATTATATCAACCTCTTATAATTTCGAATACTCAGCCTCCTCACCACGGCAAGGTCGCAATCCTCGAGGAGGAATATTTACAATACATTAAACAACATTGCACATATATTCTTTATTTACAATAATAAAATAAATTAATTAACTAAATATTTAAAAATAAATTATTAAATTAGTAATTATAGCTAAGGAACACGCCGTCATGGTGACTATATGGAGTTTGATAAGTGATTGCGGCAGCACCGCTTACTGTGTTATCACAAAATATCCAATCAATTTGAGTTAAATGTTTTGTTGTTGGCACATTTTGTTGTTATTATTTAAAGTAGACTCGAGCTGATCAGTGGTTATTGATCGGCAAATGTTAAAATCTCCCCATTTTGTATTATTTTCAGCTGACGTTAGCCTTTCAACATTATTTCTGATTTTATTTCGAAACCTTGTAATAGGAAAAGCTGGATTCCTATAAACAACTATGACTATTGTATGCAAGTATTTAAATGTTATGGACTGGTATATATTTCTTACATTATCAACTGTAACTGTTTCATATAAGAATGTTATGTTTTCCGATATATTTTGTTTTGCATATATCAGTATACAATTCTTAGAAACAGCATTTGGTCGAATGTCTTTGTGTTGTAAAGGATCTGTTGGTCATAAAATCTAAATTTGGAAAGTTCTCTTTCAAAAATGCATTTGAATAACAGCTATATGATTTTTTGTTTAACAGCTACATGTAATAGTACTCAGATTTCCATAAAATTGCAACAAGAACCTTCATTAGGCCGATCGTTGATCGTTATAAGTTATAAAAGTTCGATTTGGATTTGGTAAGCCTGATAGCTATATCTTGAAATATAACGAAAATCGGCCGATAGGCTCCATAACAGCTATACGATATATCAGTCCGATCTGGCCCGTTCCGACTTATTTAAAGAGGGCAGAAATAAAAAAGCTTGTGAGCAAAGTTTCATGATGATAGCTCAATAACTGGTGGACTAATTTGCGTTGCAACAGACAGACGGACTGACTGATTGTTCCTCTAACAGCTATATAATATAAACGTCTGAGATATTTAAATGGAAAAACTAAAGGCGGGTTACTGTATAACATTAAAAAGTATTGATAATGTGCGGTATTTCCAAAAACAAAACAGGTTTGCTGATTTCAGCCGATTGTTCCTATGGCAGCTATATGTTATAGTGGTCCGATTTTGATACAATTTTGTCAGCACATTAAGAACGTAATAAGAATAAGATTTGCCAAATCTTGTTGCAATATCTTGAAAAACAACAAAAATCGGCCGATAGCTTCTATGACAGCTATACGATATATCGGTCCGATCTGGCTCGTTCCGACTTATTTACAGCCTACAGCAATAAGAAGCTTGTGTGCCAAGTTTCATGAAGATAGCTCAAAAACTGAGAGACTAGTTTGCGTTGCAACAGACGGACGGACGGACGGACGGACGGACGGACGGACGGACGGACGGACAGACGGACATTCATTTTTCGAATCCTCTGGTGATGCTGACTCAGAATATATATACTTTATAGGGTCGGAGATGTCTCCTAAGGTGCGTTGCAAACTTCTGGCTAAAATTAATATACCCTCTGCAAGGGTATAAAAATTTCAAAAATTTTGAAAAAAATTTCAAAAATTTTGAAAAAAAATTTCAAAAATTTTGAAAAAAAATTTCAAAAATTTTGAAAAAATTTAAAAATTTTGAAAAAAAATTCAAAAATGTTGAAAAAAAATTTAAAAAACAAGAAAGCAAGGCTACCTTCGGCTTGCCGAAGGTTTCATACCCTTGCAGTTATACAAAACATAAAATATATTTGGATTGCTGCTGGTTTCTGTGGCATTTATTGAACAATTATAACAGTACATCGATTATATCATCCTCTTATAATTTCACATACTTAGCCTTCATTAGGCCGATCGTTGATCGTTAGTTCGATTTTGATGAAACTTTATTATTAAGGACACACTTAGATTTGGATGTGGTAAGCCTGATAGCTATATCTTGAAATATAACGAAAATCGGCCGATAGGCTCCATGACAGCTATACGATATATCGGTCCGATCTGGCCCGTTCCGACTTATTTATTTAAATAAGTCGGAAATAAGAATCTTGTGAGCAAAGTTTCATGAAGATAGCTCAATAACTGGGGGACTAATTTGCGTTGCAACAGACAGACGGACTGACTGATTGTTCCTATAACAGCTATAGAATATAAACGTCTGAGATATTTAAATGGAAAAACTAAGGGCGTGTTACTGTATAACATTAAAAAGTATTGATAATGTGCGGTATTTCCAAAAACAAAACAGGTTTGCATACAAAAACCCTGATTTCAGCCGATTGTTCCTATGGCAGCTATATGTTATAGTAGTCCGATTTTGATACAATTTTGACAGCACATTAAGAACGTAATAAGAATAAGATTTGCCAAATCTTGTTGCAATATCTTGAAAAATAACAAAAATCGGCCGATAGCTTCTATGACAGCTATACGATATATCGTTCCGATCTGGCTCGTTCCGACTTATTTACAGCCTACAGCAATAAGAAGCTTGTGTGCCAAGTTTCATGAAGATAGCTCAAAAACTGAGAGACTAGTTTGCGTTGCAACAGACGGACGGACGGACGGACGGACAGACGGACGGACGGACGGACGGACAGACGGACATCCATTTTTCGAATCCTCTGGTGATGCTGACTCAGAATATATATACTTTATAGGGTCGGAGATGTCTCCTAAGGTGCGTTGCAAACTTCTGGCTAAAATTAATATACCCTCTGCAAGGGTATAAAAATTTCAAAAATTTTGAAAAAAATTTCAAAAATTTTGAAAAAAAATTTCAAAAATTTTGAAAAAAATTTCAAAAAATTTTGAAAAAAAAATTTCAAAATTATTGAAAAAAAAATTTCAAAAATTTTGAAAAAAAAATTTCAAAAAATTTGAAAAAAAATTCCAAAATTTTGAAAAAAATGTCAAAAAATTTGAAAAAAAATTTCAAAAATTTTGAAAAAAATTTCAAATATTTTGAAAAAAAAATTTCAAAAAAATTTGAAAAAAAAATTCAAAAATTTTAAAATTTTGAAAAAATTTCAAAAATTTTGAAAAAAAAATTCAAAAATTTTGAAAAAACAAGAAAGCAAGGCTAAACAGGTTTGCATACAAAAACCCTGATTTCAGCCGATTGTTCCTATGGCAGCTATATGTTATAGTAGTCCGATTTTGATACAATTTTGACAGCACATTAAGAACGTAATAAGAATAAGATTTGCCAAATCTTGTTGCAATATCTTGAAAAATAACAAAAAATCGGCCGATAGCTTCTATGACAGCTATACGATATATCGTTCCGATCTGGCTCGTTCCGACTTATTTACAGCCTACAGCAATAAGAAGCTTGTGTGCCAAGTTTCATGAAGATAGCTCAAAAACTGAGAGACTAGTTTGCGTTGCAACAGACGGACGGACGGACGGACGGACAGACGGACATCCATTTCTCGACTCCTCTGGTGATGCTGATTCAGAATATATATACTTTATAGGGTCGGAGATGTCTCCTAAGGTGCGTTGCAAACTTCTGGCTAAAATTAATATACCCTCTGCAAGGGTATAAAAATTTCAAAAAATTTTGAAAAAAATTTTTGAAAAAAATTTCAAAAATTTTGAAAAAAAAAATTCAAAAATTTTAAAAAAAATTTTGAAAAAAAATTTCAAAAATTTTGAAAAAAAATTTCGAAAAATTTTGAAAAAAAATTCAAAAATTTTGAAAAAAAATTTCAAAAATTTTAAAAAATTCAAAAATTTTAAAAAATTTTGAAAAAAAAAATTTCAAAAATTTTGAAAAAAAATTTCAAAAAATTTGAAAAAAAATTCCAAAATTTTGAAAATATGTCAAAAAATTTGAAAAAAAATTTCAAAAATTTTGAAAAAAATTTCAAAAATTTTTTTTAAAAAATTTTAAAAATTTTGAAAAAAAAAATTTCAAAAAAATTTCAAAAATTCTGAAAAAAAAATTTGAAAAAAAATTCCAAAATTTTGAAAAAAATGTCAAAAAATTTGAAAAAAAATTCAAAAATTTTGAAAAAAATTTCAAAAATTTTGAAAAAAATTTCAAAAATTTTGAAAAAAATTTCAAAAATTTTGAAAAAAATTCAAAAATTTTGAAAAAAAAAAAACAAAAATTTTGAAAAAACAAGAAAGCAAGGCTACCTTCGGCTTGCCGAAGGTTTCATACCCTTGCAGTTATACAAAACATAAAATATATTTGGATTGCTGCTGGTTTCTGTGGCATTTATTGAACAATTATAACAGTACATCGATTATATCATCCTCTTATAATTTCACATACTTAGCCTTCATTAGGCCGATCGTTGATCGTTAGTTCGATTTTGATGAAACTTTATTATTAAGGACACACTTAGATTTGGATGTGGTAAGCCTGATAGCTTTATCTTGAAATATAACGAAAATCGGCCGATAGGCTCCATGACAGCTATACGATATATCGGTCCGATCTGGCCCGTTCCGACTTATTTAAATAAATAAGTCGGAAATAAGAATCTTGTGAGCAAAGTTTCATGAAGATAGCTCAATAACTGGGGGACTAATTTGCGTTGCAACAGACAGACGGACTGACTGATTGTTCCTATAACAGCTATAGAATATAAACGTCTGAGATATTTAAATGGAAAAACTGGCTAAATTTTGAAAAAATTTAAAAAATTTTGAAAAATTTTGAAAAAAAAAATTTTAAAAAAAATTTCAAAAATTTTGAAAAAACTCAAAAATTTGGAAAAAAATTTCAAAAATTTTGAAAAAAAAAATTTCAAAAATTTTGAAAAAAAAAAATTTCAAAAATTTTGAAAAAAATTTCAAAAATTTTGAAAAAAAAATTTCAAAAATTTTGAAAAAAATTTTCAAAAATTTTTGAAAAAAAAATTTCAAAAATTTTGAAAAAAAAAAAATTTTTGAAAAAATTTCAAAAATTCTGAAAAAAAAATTTCAAAAATTTTGAAAAAAAATTTCAAAATATTTGAAAAAATTTTTGTAAAATTTTGAAAAAAAATTTCAAAAATTTTGAAAAAAATTTCAAAAATTTTGAAAAAAAATTTCAAAAATTTTGAAAAAAAATTTCAAAAATTTTGAAAAAAATGTCAAAAAATTGGAAAAAAATTTGAAAAATTTTGAAAAAAATTTCAAAAATTTTGAAAAAAAATTTCAAAAATTTTGAAAAAAATTTCAAAAATTTTGAAAAAAAATTTCAAAAATTTTGAAAAAAAAATTTCAAAAATTTTGAAAAAAAAATTTCAAAAATTTGAAAAAAAATTTCAAAAATTTTGAAAAAAAAAAATTTTCAAAAATTTTTTCAAAATTTCAAAAATTTTGAAAAAAATTTCAAAAATTTTGAAAAAAAATTTCAAAAATTTTGAAAAAAAATTTCAAAAAAAAAATTTGAAAAAAAAAAATTTCAAAAATTTTGAAAAAAAATTTCAAAAATTTTGAAAAAAATTTCAAAAATTTTGAAAAAATTTCAAAAATTTTGAAAAAAAATTTCAAAAATTTTGAAAAAAAATTTCAAAAAATTTTAAAAAAATTTCAAAAATTTTGAAAAAAAAAATTTCAAAAATTTTGAAAAAAAATTTCAAAAATTTTGAAAAAAATTTTGAAAAAATTTTGAAAATTCAAAAATTTTTGAAAAAATTTTGAAAAAAATTTCAAAAATTTTGAAAAAAATTTCAAAAAAAAAATTTCAAAAAAAAATTTCAAAAATTTTGAAAAAAAATTTCAAAAATTTTGAAAAAAAATTTCAAAAATTTTGAAAAAAAATTTCAAAAATTTTGAAAAAAATTTCAAAAATTTTGAAAAAAATTTAAAAATTTTGAAAAAAAAATTTTGAAAAATTTTGAAAAAATTTGAAAAAAATTTCAAAAAAATTTTGAAAAAAATTTCAAAAATTTTGAAAAAAAATTTCAAAAATTTTGAAAAAAAATTTCAAAAATTTTGAAAAAAATTTCAAAAATTTTGAAAAAAATTTCAAAAATTTTGAAAAAAATTTTTGAAAAAAAAATTTTGAAAAAAATTTCAAAAATTTTGAAAAAAAATTTCAAAAATTTTGAAAAAATTTTTGAAAAAAAAAAAATTTGAAAAAATTTCAAAAATTTTGAAAAAAAATTTCAAAAATTTTGAAAAAATTTTAAAAATTTTGAAAAAAATCAAAAATTTTGAAAAAAATTTCAAAAATTTTGAAAAAAAAAAATTTCAAAAATTTTGAAAAAAAATTTCAAAAATTTTGAAAAAAAAATTTCAAAAATTTTGAAAAAAATTTCAAAAATTTTGAAAAAAAATTTCAAAAATTTTGAAAAAAATTTTGAAAAATTTGAAAAAAATTTCAAAAATTTTGAAAAAAAATAAAAAAAAATTTTGAAAAAAAATTTCAAAAATTTTGAAAAAAAATTTCAAAAATTTTGAAAAAAAAAATTTCAAAAATTTTGAAAAAAAAAATTTCAAAAATTTTGAAAAAAATTTCAAAAATTTTGAAAAAAATTCAAAAATTTTGAAAAAAATTTCAAAAATTTTGAAAAAAAAAATTTTTTAAAAATTTTGAAAAAAAATTTCAAAAATTTTGAAAAAAAATTTCAAAAATTTTGAAAAAAAAAAAATTTCAAAAATTTTGAAAAAAAAATTTCAAAAATTTTGAAAAAAATTCAAAAATTTTGAAAAAATTTTAAAAATTTTGAAAAAAAAATTTGTAAAATTTTGAAAAAAATTTCAAAAATTTTGAAAAAAAATTTCAAAAATTTTGAAAAAAATTTCAAAAATTTTGAAAAAAAAATTTCAAAAATTTTGAAAAAAAAATTTCAAAAATTTTGAAAAAAATTTCAAAAATTTTGAAAAAAAATTTCAAAAATTTTGAAAAAAATTTGAAAAAAAAATTGAAAAATTTTGCAAAATTTTGAAAAAAATTCAAAAATTTTGAAAAAAACATAAAAAATATTTGAAAAAAAATTTCAAAAATTTTGAAAAAATTTCAAAATTTTTGAAAAAAAATTTCAGAAAATTTTGAAAATTTCAATTATAAAAAAATACTTAAAATTTTGAAAAAAATTTCAAAAATTTTTAAAAAAATTTCAAAAATTTTGAAAAAATTTCAAAATTTTTAAAAAATCAAAAATTTTGAAAAAAATTTAAAAATTTGGAATTTCAAAAAGTCTGAAAAAATCTTGAAAAATTTTCGAAAAATTTCTGAAAATTTTGAAAAAAAATTTCAAAAATTTTTTAAAAAATCTCCAAAAATTTTGAAAAAAAATTTCAAAAATTTTAAATAAAAAAATTTCAAAAATACTTTGAAAAAAATTTCAAAAAAATTTTCAAAACTAAAAATTTTTGAAAAAATCTAAAAGATTTTGAAAAAAAATTTCAAAAATTTTGAAAAAAATTTCAAAAATTTTGAAAAAATTTAAAAATTTGGAAAAAAATTTCAAAAATTTTGAAAAAAAATTTCAAAAATTTTGAAAAAAAATTTCAAAAATTTTAAAAAAAATTTCAAAAATTTTGAAAAAAAAAATTCAAAAATTTTGAAAAAAAACAAAAAGAAGGCTACCTTCGGCTTGCCGAAGGTTTCATACCCTTGCAGTTATACAAAATATAAAATATCTTTGGATTGCTGCTGGTTTCTGTGGTATTTATTGAAGAATTATAACAGTACATCGATTATATGAACCTCTTATAATTTCGAATACTCAGCCTCCTTACCACGGCAAGGTCGCAATCCTCGAGGAGGAATATTTACAATACATTAAACAACATTGCACATATATTCTTTTTTTACAATAATAAAATAAATTAATTAACTAAATATTTAAAAATAAATTATTAAATTAGTGATTATAGCTAAGGAACACGCCGTCATGGTGACTATATGGAGTTTGATAAGTGATTGCGGCAGCACCGCTTACTGTGTTATCACAAAATATCCAATCAATTTGAGTTAAATGTTTTGTTGTTGGCACATTTTGTTGTTATTATTTAAAGTAGACTCGAGCTGATCAGTGGTTGTTGATCGGCAAATGTTAAAATCTCCCAATTTTGTATTATTTTCAGCTGACGTTAGCCTTTCAACATCATTTCTGATTTTATTTCGAAACCTTGTAATAGGAAAAGCTGGATTCCTATAAACAACTATGACTATTGTATGCAAGTATTTAAATGTTATGGACTGGTATATATTTCTTACATTATCAACTGTAACTGTTTCATATGAGAATGTTATGTTTTCCGATATATTTTGTTTTTCATATATCAGTATACAATTCTTAGAAACAGCATTTGGTCGAATGTCTTTGTGTTGTAAAGGATCTGTTGGTCATAAAATCTAAATTTGGAAAGTTCTCTTTCAAAAATGCATTTGAATAACAGCTATATGATTTTTTGTTTAACAGCTACATGTAATAGTACTCAGATTTCCATAAAATTGCAACAAGAACCTTCATTAGGCCGATCGTTGATCGTTATAAGTTATAAAAGTTCGATTTGGATGTGGTAAGCCTGATAGCTATATCTTGAAATATAACGAAAATCGGCCGATAGGCTCCATAACAGCTATACGATATATCAGTCCGATCTGGCCCGTTCCGACTTATTTAAAGAGGGCAGAAATAAGAAGCTTGTGAGCAAAGTTTCATGATGATAGCTCAATAACTGGGGGACTAATTTGCGTTGCAACAGACAGACGGACTGACTGATTGTTCCTATAACAGCTATAGAATATAAACCTCTGAGATATTTATATGGAAAAACAAAGGGCGGGTTACTGTATAACATTAAAAGGTATTGATAATGTGCGGTATTTCCAAAAACAAAACAGGTTTGCATACAAAAACTCTGATTTCAGCCGATTGTTCCTATGGCAGCTATATGTTATAGTGGTCCGATTTTGATACAATTTTGACAGCACATTAGGAACGTAATAAGAATAAGATTTGCCAAATCTTGTTGCAATATCTTGAAAAACAACAAAAATCGGCCGATAGCTTCTATGACAGCTATACGATATATCGGTCCGATCTGGCTCGTTCCGACTTATTTACAGCCTACAGCAATAAGAAGCTTGTGTGCCAAGTTTCATGAAGATAGCTCAAAAACTGAGAGACTAGTTTGCGTTGCAACAGACGGACGGACGGACGGACGGACGGACGGACGGACGGACGGACGGACGGACGGACGGACGGACACAGACGGACATCCATTTTCCGACTCCTCTGGTGATGCTGATTCAGAATATATATACTTTATAGGGTCGGAGATGTCTCCTAAGGTGCGTTGCAAAC
The DNA here is from genome assembly GCA_018901885.1 of Zaprionus kolodkinae. Taxonomy (NCBI): domain Eukaryota; kingdom Metazoa; phylum Arthropoda; class Insecta; order Diptera; family Drosophilidae; genus Zaprionus; species Zaprionus kolodkinae. The sequence goes on along the minus strand of JAEIFM010000298.1, from coordinate 51,835 downwards.
TTCTGGCTAAAATTAATATACCCTCTGCAAGGGTATAAAAATTTCAAAAATTTTGAAAAAAAATTTCAAAAATTTTGAAAAAAAATTTCAAAAATTTTGAAAAAAATTTTCAAAAATTTTTGAAAAAATTCAAAATTTTGAAAAAAAAAATTTTGAAAAATTTTGAAAAAAATTTCAAAAAAATTTTGAAAAAAAATTTTGAAAAAAATTTCAAAAATTTTGAAAAAAATTTCAAAAATTTTGAAAAAAATTTCAAAAATTTTGAAAAAAAATTTTGAAAAATTTTGAAAAAAAAAAATTTCAAAAATTTTGAAAAAAAAATTTCAAAAATTTTGAAAAAAATTTCAAAAAATTTTGAAAAAAAATTTTTTTAAAAAAATTTCAAAAATTTTGAAAAAATTTTGAAAAATTTTTCAAAAATTTTGAAAAAAATTCAAAATTTTGAAAAAATATTTCAAAAATTTTGAAAAAAAATTTCAAAAATTTTGAAAAAAAATTTCAAAAATTTTGAAAAAAATTTCAAAAATTTTGAAAAAAAATTTCAAAAAAATTTTGAAAAAAATTTCAAAAATTTTGAAAAAAATTTCAAAAATTTTGAAAAAAATTCAAAAATTTTGAAAAAATTTTAAAATTTAAAAAATTTTGAAAAAATTTTAAAAAAAATTTCAAAAATTTTGAAAAAAATTTCAAAAATTTTGAAAAACTAAAAATATTTGAAAAAATTTGAAATTTGAAAAAAATTTCAAAAATTTTGAAAAAAAATTTCAAAAATTTTGAAAAAAATTTCAAAAATTTTGAAAATTTTGATTTTGAAAAAAATTTCAAAAATTTTGAAAAAAATTTAAAAAATTTTAAAAAAATTCAAAAATTTTGAAAAAAAAATTTCAAAAATTTTAAAAAAAATTTCAAAAAAAAATTTTGAAAAAAAAATTTCAAAAATTTTGAAAAAATTTCAAAAATTTTAAAAAAATTTAAAAAAATTGTAAAAAAAATTTAAAAAAAATTTCAAAAATTTTGAAAAAAATTTCAAAAATTTTGAAAAAATTTCAAAAATTTAAAAAAATTTTGAAAAATTTTGAAAAAAATATTTTGAAAAATTTTGAAAAAATTTCAAAAATTTTGAAAAAAAATTTTAAAAATTTTGAAAAAATTTCAAAAATTTTGAAAAAAAATTTTCAAAAATTTTGAAAAAAATTTCAAAATTTTTAAAATAAAAATTTAAAAAATTTTTGAAAAAATTTCAAAAAATTTGAAAAAAAAAAATTTCAAAAATTTGAAAAAAAAAAATTTTGAAAAAATTGGAAAAAATTTCAAAAATTTTGAAAAATAACAAAATCTAAAAAAATTTCAAAAAAATTTCAAAAATTTTGATAAAAAAATTTAAAAATTTTTGAAAAAAAATAAAAAATTTTGAAAAAATTTCAAAAATTTTTCAAAAATTTTGAAAAAATTTCAAAAATTTTGAAAAAATTTCAAAATCAAAATTTTGAAAAAAAAAATTTCAAAAATTTTGAAAAAAATTCTAAAATTTTGAAAAAAATTTCAAAAATTTTAGAAAAAATTTCAAAAATTTTGAAAAAAAATTTCAAAAATTTTGAAAAAAATTTCAAAAATTTTGAAAAAAAATTTCAAAAATTTTGAAAAAATATTTTAAAAATTTTGAAAAAATTTCAAAAAAAAATTAAAAAAATTTCAAAAATTTTGAAAAAAAATTTCAAAAATTTTGAAAAAAATTTGAAAAATAAAAATTTCAAAAATTTTTAAAAAAAATTTCAAAAAATTTAAAAAATTTTTCAAAAAAATTTCAAAAAAAAAAAAATTTCAAAAATTTTGAAAAAATTTCAAAAATTTTGAAAAAATTCAAAAATTTTGAAAAAAAATTCAAAAATTTTGAAAAAAATTTTTTCAAAAATTTTGAAAAAAATTTCAAAAATTTTGAAAAAAAATTTCAAAAATTTTGAAAAAAAAATTTTCAAAAATTTTGAAAAAAAATTTCAAAAATTTTAAAAAAATTTCAAAAAAAATTCCAAAAATTTGAAAAAATTTCAAAAATTTTGAAAAAATTTGCAAAATTAAAAAAAATTTCAAAAATTTTGAAAAAATTTTCAAAAATTTTGAAAAAAATTTCAAAAATTTTGAAAAAAATTTAAAAAATTTTGAAAAAAATTTGAAAAAAAATTTCAAAAAATTTGAAAAAAAATTTCAAAAATTTTGAAAAAAAAAAAAAAATTTTGAAAAAATTTGAAAAAAAATTTCAAAAATTTTGAAAAAAAATTTCAAAAATTTTGAAAAAAATTTCAAAAATTTTTGAAAAAAATTTCAAAAATTTTGAAAAAAATTTCAAAAATTTTGAAAAAAATAAAAATTTTGAAAAAAAAATTTTGAAAAAAATTTCAAAAATTTTGTAAAAAATTTCAAAAATTTTGAAAAAAAAAAATTTCAAAAATTTTGAAAAAAAATTTCAAAAATTTTGAAAAAAAATTTTGAAAAAATAAAAATTTTGAAAAAAATTTCAAAAATAAAAAATTTCAAAAATTTTGAAAAAAAAATTTCAAAAATTTTGAAAAAAATTTTGAAAAATTTTGAAAAAAAATTTCAAAAATTTTGAAAAAAAAATTTCAAAAATTTTGAAAAAAATTTCAAAAATTTTGAAAAAAAATTTTGAAAAATTTTGAAAAAAAAAAAAAAAAATTTGAAAAAAAAAAATTTCAAAAATTTTGAAAAAAATTTCAAAAATTTTGAAAAAAAATTTCAAAAATTTTGAAAAAAAAATTCAAAAATTTTGAAAAAAAATTCAAAAATTTTGAAAAAAATTTCAAAAATTTTGAAAAAAATTTAAAATTTTGAAAAAAATTTCAAAAATTTTGAAAAAAATTTCAAAAATTTTGAAAAAAAATTTCAAAAATTTTGAAAAAAAAAAAATTTTGAAAAAAATTTGAAAAAAAATTTCAAAAAAAAATTTTGAAAAAAAATTTCAAAAATTTTGAAAAAAAATTTGAAAAATTTTGAAAAAAAAAAAATTTCAAAATTTTGAAAAAAATTTCAAAAATTTTGAAAAAAAAATTTCAAAAAATTTTGAAAAAAATTTCAAAAATTTTGAAAAAAATTTCAAAAATTTTGAAAAAAAAAATTCAAAAATTTTGAAAAAAAAAATTTGAAAAAAAATTTCAAAAATTTTGAAAAAAAAAAAAATTTCAAAAATTTTGAAAAAAAAATTTCAAAAATTTTGAAAAAAAATTTCAAAAATTTTGAAAAAAAAATTTTGAAAAAAAAAATTTCAAAAATTTTGAAAAAAATTTCAAAAATTTTGAAAAAAAAATTTCAAAAAATTTGAAAAAAAATTTCAAAAATTTTGAAAAAAATTTCAAAAAATTTGAAAAAAATTTTGAAAAAAAAAAAAAAATTTTGAAAAAAATTTCAAAAATTTTGAAAAAAAATTTCAAAAATTTTGAAAAAAAATTCAAAAAAAAAAATTTTTGAAAAAAATTTCAAAAATTTTGAAAAAAAATTTCAAAAATTTTTCAAAAATTTTGAAAAAAAAAAAATTTGAAAAAAATTTCAAAAAAATTTGAAAAAATTTCAAAAATTTTGAAAAAAAAATTTCAAAAATTTTGAAAAAAAAATTTCAAAAATTTTTGAAAAAAAATTTCAAAAATTTTGAAAAAAAATTTCAAAAATTTTGAAAAAAAATTTCAAAAATTTTGAAAAAAATTTCAAAAATTTTGAAAAAAATTTCAAAAATTTTGAAAAAAATTTCAAAAAATTTTGAAAAAAATTTCAAAAATTTTGAAAAAAATTTCAAAAAATTTGAAAAAATTTTGAAAAAAAAATTTCAAAAATTTTGAAAAAAATTTCAAAAATTTTGAAAAAAAAAATTTCAAAAATTTTGAAAAAAATTTCAAAAATTTTGAAAAAAATTTCAAAAATTTTGAAAAAAATTTCAAAAATTTTGAAAAAAAAATTTCAAAAATTTTGAAAAAAAAAAATTTCAAAAATTTTGAAAAAAATTTCAAAAATTTTGAAAAAAATTTCAAAAATTTTGAAAAAAATTTCAAAAATTTTGAAAAAAATTTCAAAAATTTTGAAAAAAATTTCAAAAAATTTTGAAAAAAAAAAATTCAAAAATTTTGAAAAAAATTTCAAAAATTTTGAAAAAAAAATTCAAAAATTTTGAAAAAAAATTTCAAAAATTTTGAAAAAAATTTCAAAAATTTTAAAAAATTTCAAAAAATTTCAAAAATTTTGAAAAAAAATTTCAAAAATTTTGAAAAAAATTTCAAAAATTTTGAAAAAAATTTTTCAAAAATTTTGAAAAAAAAATTTCAAAAATTTTGAAAAAAAATTTCAAAAATTTTGAAAAAAATTTTCAAAAATTTTGAAAAAAATTTGAAAAAAATTTTGAAAAAAATTGAAAAAAAAAAAATTTCAAAAATTTTGAAAAAAAATTTCAAAAATTTTGAAAAAAAATTTCAAAAATTTTGAAAAAAAATTTCAAAAATTTTTGAAAAAAATTTCAAAAATTTTGAAAAAAAAATTTCAAAAAATTTTGAAAAAAAATTTTAAAAAATTTGAAAAAAAATTTCAAAAATTTTGAAAAAATTATTTAAAAATTTTGAAAAAAAAATTCAAAAATTTTGAAAAAAAAAAAAATTTCAAAAATTTTGAAAAAAAATTTTCAAAAATTTTGAAAAAATTTCAAAAAATTTGAAAAAAATTTCAAAAATTTTGAAAAAAATTTCAAAAATTTTGAAAAAAAATTCAAAAATTTTGAAAAAAAATTTCAAAAATTTTGAAAAAAAAAAATTTCAAAAAATTTTGAAAAAAAATTTCAAAAATTTTGAAAAAAATTTCAAAAATTTTGAAAAAAATTCAAAAAAAAATTGAAAAAAAATTTCAAAAATTTTGAAAAAAAATTTCAAAAATTTTGAAAAAAAATTTCAAAAATTTTGAAAAAAAAAAAAAATTTCAAAAATTTTGAAAAAAAATTTCAAAAATTTTGAAAAAAATTTCAAAAATTTTGAAAAAAAAAATTTTTGAAAAAAATTTGAAAAAAAAAATTTCAAAAAATTTGAAAAAAATTTCAAAAATTTTGAAAAAAAATTTCAAAAATTTTGAAAAAAAAATTCAAAAATTTTGAAAAAAAATTTCAAAAAATTTTGAAAAAAAAATTTCAAAAATTTTGAAAAAAAATTTCAAAAATTTTGAAAAAAAAAAATTTTCAAAAATTTTGAAAAAATTTCAAAAATTTTGAAAAAAAATTTCAAAAATTTTGAAAAAAAATTTCAAAAAATATAAAAAAAAATTTCAAAAATTTTGAAAAAAAATTTCAAAAATTTTGAAAAAAATTTCAAAAATTTTGAAAAAAATTTCAAAAATTTTGAAAAAAATTTCAAAAAATTTGAAAAAAAATTCAAAAAAATTTGAAAAAAAATCAAAAATTTTGAAAAAAAATTTCAAAAAAATTTGAAAAAAAAATTTCAAAAAATTTTGAAAAAAAAATTTCAAAAATTTTGAAAAAATAAAATTTTGAAAAAAATTTCAAAAAAAATTTGAAAAAAATTTGAAAAAAATTTCAAAAATTTTGAAAAAAAATTTTGAAAAAATTTCAAAAATTTTGAAAAAAAATTTCAAAAATTTTGAAAAAAAATTTCAAAAATTTTGAAAAAATAAAAATTTTGAAAAAAAATTGAAAAATTTTTGAAAAAAAAAAATTTTGAAAAAAATTTGAAAAAAATTTTGAAAAAAATTTCAAAAATTTTGAAAAAAATTTCAAAAATTTTGAAAAAAAATTTCAAAAATTTTGAAAAAAAATTTCAAAAAAATTTGAAAAAAAAATTTCAAAAAAATTTCAAAAAAATTTCAAAAATTTTGAAAAAAAATTTCAAAAATTTTGAAAAAAAATTTCAAAAATTTTGAAAAAAAATTTCAAAAATTTTGAAAAAAAATTTCAAAAAAAATTTCAAAAATTTTGAAAAAAATTTTAAAAATTTTGAAAAAAAAATTTAAAAAATTTCAAAAATTTTGAAAAAAATTTCAAAAAATTTGAAAAAAAATTTCAAAAATTTTGAAAAAAAATTTCAAAAATTTTGAAAAAAAATTTCAAAAATTTTGAAAAAAAAAAATTTCAAAAATTTTGAAAAAAATTTCAAAAATTTTGAAAAAAATTTCAAAAATTTTGAAAAAAAAATTTCAAAAAAAAAAATTTCAAAAAATTTGAAAAAAATTTCAAAAATTTTGAAAAAAATTTCAAAAATTTTGAAAAAAATTTCAAAAAATTTGAAAAAAATTTCAAAAAATTTTGAAAAAAATTTCAAAAATTTTGAAAAAAAAATTTCAAAAATTTTGAAAAAAATTTCAAAAATTTTGAAAAAATTTTGAAAAAAAAAATTTTGAAAAAATTTTCAAAAAAAATTTCAAAAATTTTGAAAAAAAAATTTCAAAAAAATTTGAAAAAAAAAAAAAATTCAAAAATTTTGAAAAAAAATTTCAAAAATTTTGAAAAAAAATTTCAAAAATTTTGAAAAAAAATTTCAAAAATTTTGAAAAAAAAAAAAATTTCAAAAATTTTGAAAAAAATTTCAAAAATTTTGAAAAAAAAATTTCAAAAATTTTTTGAAAAAAATTTCAAAAATTTTGAAAAAAATTTCAAAAATTTTGAAAAAAAAATTCAAAAATTTTGAAAAAAAATTTCAAAAATTTTGAAAAAAAATTTCAAAAATTTTGAAAAAAAAATTTCAAAAATTTTGAAAAAAATCAAAAATTTGAAAAAAATTTCAAAAATTTTGAAAAAAATTTCAAAAATTTTGAAAAAAAAATTTCAAAAATTTTGAAAAAAAAAAAATTCAAAAAAATTTTGAAAAAAAATTTCAAAAATTTTGAAAAAAATTTCAAAAAATTTGAAAAAAATTTCAAAATTTTGAAAAAATTTTGAAAAAAAAATTTCAAAAATTTTGAAAAAAATTTCAAAAATTTTGAAAAAAATTTCAAAAATTTTGAAAAAAAAAAAAAATTTCAAAAAAATTTTGAAAAAAATTTCAAAAATTTTGAAAAAAAATTTCAAAAATTTTGAAAAAAAATTTCAAAAATTTTGAAAAAAAAATTCAAAAAAATTTTGAAAAAAAATTTCAAAAAAATTTGAAAAAAATTTCAAAAAATTTTGAAAAAAATTTGAAAAAAAAATTTCAAAAATTTTGAAAAAAAATTTCAAAAATTTTGAAAAAAATTTCAAAAATTTTGAAAAAAATTTCAAAAATTTTGAAAAAAATTTGAAAAAAATTTCAAAAAAAAATTTTGAAAAAAAATTTCAAAAATTTTGAAAAAAAAATTTCAAAAATTTTGAAAAAAAAATTTCAAAAAATTTGAAAAAAATTTCAAAAAAAAAATTTTGAAAAAATTTTGAAAAAAATTTCAAAAATATTGAAAAAAATTTCAAAAATTTTGAAAAAAAAAAATTTTCAAAAAAAATTTTTGAAAAAATTTCAAAAAAGTTGAAAAAAATTTCAAAAATTTTGAAAAAAAATTTCAAAAATTTTGAAAAAAATTTCAAAAATTTTGAAAAAAAAAAAAAATTCAAAAATTTTGAAAAAAAATTTCAAAAATTTTGAAAAAAATTTCAAAAATTTGATTAAAAAAATTTCAAAAATTTTGAAAAAAATTAAAAAAATTTCAAAAAATTTGAAAAAAAATTCAAAAATTTTGAAAAAAATTTCAAAAAATTTTGAAAAAAAAAAAATTTTGAAAAAAATTTGAAAAAAAAATTTTGAAAAAAAATTCAAAAATTTGAAAAAAAAAAAATTTTCAAAAAATTTGAAAAAAATTTCAAAAAAATTTGAAAAAATTTTGAAAAAATTTCAAAAAATTTTGAAAAAAGTTTCAAAAAATTTTGAAAAAAATTTTAAAAATTTTGAAAAAAATTTCAAAAATTTTGAAAAAAAATTTCAAAAATTTTGAAAAAAATTTTGAAAAAAAATTTCAAAAAATTTGAAAAAAAATTTTCAAAAAATTTTGAAAAAAAATTTCAAAAATTTTGAAAAAAATAAAAAAATTTTGAAAAAAATTTCAAAAATTTTGAAAAAAATTTCAAAAATTTTGAAAAAAAATTTCAAAAATTTTGAAAAAAAATTTCAAAAATTTTGAAAAAAATTTCAAAAATTTTGAAAAAAAATTTCAAAAAATTTGAAAAAATTTCAAAATTTTGAAAAAAAATTTCAAAAATTTTGAAAAAAATTCAAAAATTTTGAAAAAAAATTTCAAAAATTTTGAAAAAAAAATTTTGAAAAAAATTTCAAAAATTTTGAAAAAAATTTCAAAAATTTTGAAAAAAAATTTCAAAAATTTTGAAAAAAATTTCAAAAATTTTGAAAAAAAAAATTTCAAAAATTTTGAAAAAAAATTTCAAAAATTTTGAAAAAAATTTCAAAAATTTTGAAAAAATTTCGAAAAAAAATTTGAAAAAAAAATTTCAAAAATTTTGAAAAAATTTCAAAAATTTTGAAAAAAAAATTTGAAAAAAAATTTCAAATTTTGAAAAAAATTTCAAAATTTTGAAAAAAATTTCAAAAATTTTGAAAAAAAATTTCAAAAATTTTGAAAAAAATTTCAAAAAATTTTGAAAAAAAATTTCAAAAAAAAAAAAATTTCAAAAATTTTGAAAAAAAATTTAAAAATTTTGAAAAAAATTTCAAAAATTTTGAAAAAAATTTCAAAAATTTTGAAAAAAATTTCAAAAAAAATTTCAAAAATTTTGAAAAAATTTCAAAAATTTTGAAAAAAAATTTCAAAAAATTTGAAAAAAAATTCAAAAATTTTGAAAAAAAAAATTCAAAAATTTTGAAAAAAATTTCAAAAATTTTGAAAAAAAAATTTCAAAAATTTTGAAAAAAAAAAATTCAAAAATTTTGAAAAAAATTTCAAAAATTTTGAAAAAAAAAAATTTCAAAAAAAAAAAATTTCAAAAATTTTGAAAAAAAATTTCAAAAATTTTGAAAAAAAATTTCAAAAAATTTGAAAAAAATTTCAAAAAATTTTGAAAAAAAATTTCAAAAATTTTGAAAAAAAATTTCAAAAATTTTGAAAAAAAATTTCAAAAATTTTGAAAAAAAATTTCAAAAAAATTTGAAAAAATTTTGAAAAAAATTTTTAAAATTTTGAAAAAAAATTTCAAAAAATTTGAAAAAAATTTCAAAAATTTTGAAAAAAATTTCAAAAATTTTGAAAAAAAAATTTCAAAAATTTTGAAAAAAATTTCAAAAATTTTGAAAAAAATTTCAAAAAAAAAAAAAATTTCAAAAATTTTGAAAAAAAATTTCAAAAATTTTGAAAAAAAATTTCAAAAATTTTGAAAAAAAATTTCAAAAATTTTGAAAAAAATTTCAAAAAATTTTGAAAAAAAAAAATTTCAAAAATTTTGAAAAAAAATTTCAAAAATTTTGAAAAAAATTTCAAAAAATTTTGAAAAAAATTTCAAAAATTTTGAAAAAAATTTCAAAAATTTTGAAAAAAAATATCAAAAATTTGAAAAAAAAATTTCAAAAATTTTGAAAAAAATTTCAAAAATTTTGAAAAAAAATTTTAAAATTTTGAAAAAAAAATTTGAAAAAAAATAAAAAAAAATTTCAAAATTTTGAAAAAAATTTCAAAAATTTTGAAAAAAATTTCAAAAATTTTGAAAAAAAATTTCAAAAATTTTGAAAAAAAATTTCAAAAAAATTTGAAAAAAATTTGAAAAAAAAAAATTTCAAAAATTTTGAAAAAAAATTCAAAAATTTTGAAAAAAAATTTCAAAAAATTTTTGAAAAAAATTTCAAAAATTTTGAAAAAAAATTTCAAAAATTTTGAAAAAAAATTCAAAAAAAAATTTGAAAAAAATTTCAAAAATTTTGAAAAAAATTTCAAAAATTTTGAAAAAAAAATTTCAAAAAATTTGAAAAAAATTTCAAAAATTTTGAAAAAAATTTCAAAAATTTTGAAAAAAATTTCAAAAATTTTGAAAAAAAAAAATTTCAAAAATTTTGAAAAAAATTTCAAAAATTTTGAAAAAAATTTCAAAAATTTTGAAAAAAATTTCAAAAATTTTGAAAAAAATTTCAAAAATTTTTGAAAAAAAAAAAAAAATTTCAAAAATTTTGAAAAAAAAATTTCAAAAAATTTGAAAAAAATTTCAAAAATTTTGAAAAAAATTTCAAAAATTTTGAAAAAAAAATTTCAAAAATTTTGAAAAAAATTTCAAAAAAATTGAAAAAAATTTCAAAAAATTTGAAAAAAATTTCAAAAATTTTGAAAAAAAATTTCAAAAATTTTGAAAAAAAAAATTTCAAAAAAAAAATTTTGAAAAAAATTTCAAAAATTTTGAAAAAAAATTTCAAAAAATTTTGAAAAAAATTTTGAAAAAAATTTCAAAAAAAAATTTCAAAAAAAATTTCAAAAATTTTGAAAAAATTTCAAAAATTTTGAAAAAAAATTTCAAAAAAATTTTGAAAAAAATTTCAAAAATTTTGAAAAAAATTTCAAAAATTTTGAAAAAAATTTCAAAAATTTTGAAAAAAAATTTCAAAAATTTTGAAAAAAATTTCAAAAATTTTGAAAAAAAATTTCAAAAAAAATTTCAAAAATTTTGAAAAAAAAAAATTTCAAAAATTTTGAAAAAAATTTCAAAAATTTTGAAAAAAAATTTCAAAAATTTTGAAAAAAATTTCAAAAAAATTTGAAAATTTTGAAAAAAATTTCAAAAATTTTGAAAAAAATTTCAAAAATTTTGAAAAAAAATTTCAAAAATTTTGAAAAAAATTTTCAAAAATTTTGAAAAAATTTTCAAAAAATTTTGAAAAAAAAATTTCAAAAAATTTGAAAAAAAATTTCAAAAAATTAAAAAAAAAATTCAAAAATTTTGAAAAAAAAAATTTGAAAAATTTCAAAAATTTTGAAAAAAATTTTCAAAAATTTTGAAAAAAAATTCAAAAATTTTGAAAAAAATTTCAAAAATTTTGAAAAAAAATTTTCAAAAATTTTGAAAAAAAATTTCAAAAATTTTGAAAAAAATTTCAAAAATTTTGAAAAAAAATTTCAAAAAATTTGAAAAAAAATTTCAAAAATTTTGAAAAAAAAATTTCAAAAATTTTGAAAAAAAATTAAAAAAATTTTGAAAAAAAAAAAATTTTGAAAAAAAAATTTCAAAAATTTTGAAAAAAATTTCAAAAATTTTGAAAAAAAATTTCAAAAAAAATTTCAAAAATTTTGAAAAAATTTCAAAAATTTTGAAAAAAATTTCAAAAATTTTGAAAAAATTTCAAAAATTTTGAAAAAAAATTTGAAAAAAAAAATTTTGAAAAAAAAATTTTGAAAAAAAATTGAAAAAAATTTTGAAAAAAAAATTTGAAAAAAATTTCAAAATTTTGAAAAAAATATCAAAAATTTTGAAAAAAAATTTCAAAAAATTTGAAAAAATTTCAAAAATTTTGAAAAAAAAATTTCAAAAATTTTGAAAAAAAATTCAAAAATTTTGAAAAAAATTTCAAAAATTTTGAAAAAAATTTCAAAAAAATTTTGAAAAAAAATTTCAAAAATTTTGAAAAAAAATTTCAAAAATTTTGAAAAAAATTTCAAAAATTTTGAAAAAAATTTCAAAAAATTTGAAAAAAATTTCAAAAATTTTGAAAAAAATTTCAAAAAAATTTGAAAAAAAAAAAATTTTGAAAAAAAAAAAAATTTCAAAAATTTTGAAAAAAATTTCAAAATTTTGAAAAAAAAATTTTCAAAAATTTTGAAAAAAATTTCAAAAATTTTGAAAAAAAATTTCAAAAATTTTGAAAAAAAAATTTTGAAAAAATTTGAAAAAAAAATTTTGAAAAAAATTTCAAAAAATTTGAAAAAAATTTCAAAAAAATTTTGAAAAAAAAATTTCAAAAATTTTGAAAAAAATTTCAAAAAAAAATTGAAAAAAAATTTTGAAAAAAAAAAAAAATTTCAAAAAAAAATTGAAAAAAATTTCAAAAATTTTGAAAAAAAATTTCAAAAAATTTTGAAAAAAAATCAAAAATTTTGAAAAAAATAAAAAAAAAAAAAATTTTGAAAAAAATTTCAAAAATTTTGAAAAAAAATTTTCAAAAATTTTGAAAAAAAATTTCAAAAATTTTGAAAAAAAAAATTTCAAAAAATTTGAAAAAAATTTCAAAAATTTTGAAAAAAATTTCAAAATTTTGAAAAAAAACAAAAATTTTGAAAAAAATTTCAAAAATTTTGAAAAAAATTCAAAAATTTTGAAAAAAAATTTCAAAAATTTTGAAAAAAAATTCAAAAATTTTGAAAAAAAATTTCAAAAAATTTTGAAAAAAATTTCAAAAATTTAAAAAAAAAATTCAAAAAAATTTTGAAAAAAAAATTTCAAAAAAAAAATTTCAAAAAATTTTGAAAAAAAAATTTCAAAAAATTTGAAAAAAATTTCAAAAATTTTGAAAAAAATTTCAAAAAATTTGAAAAAAATTTTGAAAAAATTTTTTTGAAAAAAAAAATTTCAAAAATTTTGAAAAAAATTAAAATTTTGAAAAAAATTTCAAAAATTTCAAAAAATTTTGAAAAAAATTTCAAAAATTTTGAAAAAAAATTTCAAAAATTTTGAAAAAAAATTTCAAAAATTTTGAAAAAAATTTCAAAAATTTTGAAAAAATTTCAAAAAATTTTGAAAAAAATTTCAAAAATTTTGAAAAAAATTTCAAAAATTTTGAAAAAAAAAATTTTCAAAAATTTTGAAAAAAAATTTCAAAAAAATTTCAAAAAAAAAAAATTTCAAAAAATTTTGAAAAAAAATTTCAAAAATTTTGAAAAAATTTCAAAAAATTTGAAAAAAATTTCAAAAATTTTGAAAAAAATTTCAAAAATTTTGAAAAAAATTTCAAAAATTTTGAAAAAAAATTTCAAAAATTTTGAAAAAAATTTCAAAAATTTTGAAAAAAAATTTCAAAAATTTTGAAAAAAATTTCAAAAATTTTGAAAAAAATTTCAAAAAATTTCAAAAAAATTAAAAAAAATTTCAAAAATTTTGAAAAAAATTTCAAAAATTTTGAAAAAAAATTTCAAAAATTTTGAAAAAAAATTTCAAAAAATTTTGAAAAAAAAAAAATTTCAAAAAATTTGAAAAAAATTTCAAAAATTTTGAAAAAAATTTCAAAAATTTTGAAAAAAATTTCAAAAATTTTGAAAAAAATTTTTTTTAAAAATTTTGAAAAAAAAAAAAAATTTCAAAAAATTTTGAAAAAAAATTTCAAAAAATTTTGAAAAAAATTCATCAAAAATTTGAAAAAAAATTTGAAAAAAAAAAAATTTCAAAAAAATTTCAAAAAAAAAAAATTTCAAAAAATTTTGAAAAAAAAAATTCAAAAATTTTGAAAAAAAATTTCAAAAATTTTGAAAAAATTTCAAAAATTTTGAAAAAAATTTCAAAAAAATTTGAAAAAAATTTCAAAAAATTTGAAAAAAAAAATTTCAAAAATTTTGAAAAAAAATTTCAAAAATTTTGAAAAAAAATTCAAAAAAAAAAATTTCAAAAATTTTGAAAAAATTTGAAAAAAAATTTCAAAAATTTTGAAAAAAAATTTCAAAAAATTTTGAAAAAAAATTTCAAAAATTTTGAAAAAAAATTTTAAAAAAATTTGAAAAAAAAAAATTTCAAAAATTTTGAAAAAAAATTTCAAAAAAATTTGAAAAAAAATTTCAAAAAAATTTGAAAAAAAAATTAAAAATTTGAAAAAAAATTTTTGAAAAAATTTATTTTGAAAAAAATTTCAAAAATTTTGAAAAAAATTTCAAAAAATTTTGAAAAAAAAATTCAAAAAATTTGAAAAAAATTTCAAAAAATAAAAAAAAAAATTTCAAAAATTTTGAAAAAAAAATTTCAAAAATTTTGAAAAAAATTTCAAAAATTTTGAAAAAAATTTCAAAAATTTTGAAAAAAAATTTCAAAAATTTTGAAAAAAATTTTTGAAAAAATTTCAAAAAAATTTGAAAAAAAAAATTTCAAAAAAAAAAAAAATTTTGAAAAAAAAATTTCAAAAATTTTGAAAAAAATTTCAAAAATTTTGAAAAAAAATTTCAAAAATTTTGAAAAAAAAATTCAAAAAAATTTTGAAAAAAAATTTCAAAAAAATTTGAAAAAAATTTCAAAAAATTTGAAAAAAAATTTCAAAAATTTTGAAAAAAATTTTCAAAAAAATTTTGAAAAAAATTTCAAAAAAAAATTTCAAAAAAAAAAATTGAAAAAAATTTCAAAAAAAAATTGAAAAAAAATTTCCAAAAAAATTTTGAAAAAAATTTCAAAAATTTAAAAAAATTTCAAAAATTTTGAAAAAAAATTTCAAAAATTTTGAAAAAAATTTCAAAAATTTTGAAAAAAAATTTCAAAAATTTTGAAAAAAAATTTCAAAAAATTTTGAAAAAAATTTCAAAAATTTTGAAAAAAATTTCAAAAAATTTTGAAAAAAAAATTCAAAAAAATTTGAAAAAAATTTCAAAAATTTTGAAAAAAATTTCAAAAATTTTGAAAAAAAATTTCAAAAAAAAAAAATTTCAAAAAATTTTGAAAAAAATTTTTAAAAATTTTGAAAAAAATTTCAAAAATTTTGAAAAAAAATTTCAAAAATTTTGAAAAAAAAATTTTTTCAAAAAAAAATTTGAAAAAAATTTTCAAAAAATTTTGAAAAAAATTTCAAAAATTTTGAAAAAAAATTTCAAAAAATTTGAAAAAAAATTTTCAAAAAATTTTGAAAAAAATTTCAAAAAAATAAAAAAAAAAATTTCAAAAAAATTGAAAAAAAAAAAATTTTGAAAAAAATTTCAAAAAATTTGAAAAAAAATTTCAAAAAATTTGAAAAAAATTTCAAAAATTTTGAAAAAAAATTTCAAAAAGTTTTGAAAAAAATTTCAAAAATTTTGAAAAAAAATTTCAAAAAATTTGAAAAAAATTTTCAAAAATTTTGAAAAAAAATTTCAAAAATTTTGAAAAAAATTTCAAAAATTTTGAAAAAATTTAAAATTTTGAAAAAAAAAAAATTTTGAAAAAATTTCAAAAATTTTGAAAAAAATTTCAAAAATTTTGAAAAAAATTTTTGAAAAATTTTGAAAAAATTTAAAAATTTTGAAAAAAATTTCAAAAAAAAAAAAAAATTTTGAAAAAAAATTTCAAAAATTTTGAAAAAAAATTTCAAAAAATTTGAAAAAAAATTTCAAAAATTTTGAAAAAATTTTCAAAAATTTTGAAAAAATTTCAAAAAAATAAAAAATTTCAAAAATTTTGAAAAAAAAAAATTTTGAAAAAAATTTGAAAAAAATTTAAAATTTTGAAAAAATTTCAAAAAAAAAAATTTCAAAAATTTTGAAAAAATTTCAAAAAAATTTTGAAAAAAAATTTCAAAAATTTTGAAAAAAAAAAATTTCAAAAATTTTGAAAAAAAATTCAAAAATTTTGAAAAAATTTCAAAAATTTTGAAAAAATTTCAAAAAAATTGAAAAAAATTTCAAAAATTTTGAAAAAAATTTCAAAAATTTTGAAAAAAATTTCAAAAAATTTTGAAAAAAATTTCAAAAATTTTGAAAAAAAAAAAATTTTGAAAAAATTTTGAAAAAAAAATTCAAAAATTTTGAAAAAAAAAATTCAAAAAAATTTGAAAAAAAAAAATTTCAAAAATTTTGAAAAAAAATTTCAAAAATTTTGAAAAAAATTTCAAAAATTTTGAAAAAAATTTCAAAAAATTTGAAAAAAAATTTCAAAAATTTTGAAAAAAATTTCAAAAATTTTGAAAAAAATTTTCAAAAAAATTTGAAAAAATTTGAAAAAAAAAATTTCAAAAATTTGAAAAAAAAATTTCAAAAATTTTGAAAAAAAATTTCAAAAATTTTGAAAAAAATTTCAAAAATTTTGAAAAAAAAAATTTCAAAAATTTTGAAAAAAATTTCAAAAATTTGAAAAAAAATTTCAAAAATTTTGAAAAAAAATTCAAAAATTTTGAAAAAAAATTTTCAAAAAAATTTGAAAAAAATTTGAAAAAAATTGAAAAAAATTTTCAAAAATTTTGAAAAAAATTTTAAAAAATTTGAAAAAAAAAATTTCAAAAATTTGAAAAAAAATTTCAAAAAATTTTGAAAAAAATTTGAAAAAAAATTTCAAAAATTTTGAAAAAAATTTCAAAAATTTTGAAAAAAAATTTAAAAAATTTCAAAAAATTTGAAAAAAAAGTTTCAAAAATTTTGAAAAAAAATTTCAAAAATTTTAAAAAAATTTCAAAAATTTTGAAAAAAATTTCAAAAAATTTTGAAAAAAATTTCAAAAATTTTGAAAAAAAAAAATTTTTCAAAAATTTTGAAAAAAATTTCAAAAAAATTTGAAAAAAAATTTCAAAAAATTTTGAAAAAAATTTCAAAATTTTGAAAAAAATTTCAAAAATTTTGAAAAAAAAATTTCAAAAATTTTGAAAAAAAATTTCAAAAATTTTGAAAAAAAATTTCAAAAATTTTGAAAAAAAATTTGAAAAAATTTCAAAAAATTTTGAAAAAAAATTTCAAAAATTTTGAAAAAAAAATTTCAAAAATTTTGAAAAAATTTCAAAAATTTTGAAAAAAATTTCAAAAAAAAATTTCAAAAAAAATTTGAAAAAAATTTCAAAAATTTTGAAAAAAAATTTCAAAATTTTGAAAAAAAATTTCAAAAAAATTTGAAAAAAAAATTTCAAAAATTTTGAAAAAAATTTCAAAAAATTTGAAAAAAAATTTTCAAAAATTTTGAAAAAATTTCGAAAAAAAAAAAAAATTTCAAAAATTTTGAAAAAAAAAATTTCAAAAATTTTGAAAAAAATTTCAAAAATTTTGAAAAAAATTTCAAAAATTTTGAAAAAAATTTCAAAAAATTTGAAAAAAAAATTTCAAAAATTTGAAAAAAAAATTTCGAAAAAAATTTGAAAAAAAATTTCAAAAAATTTTGAAAAAAAATTTCAAAAATTTTGAAAAAAATTTCAAAAAATTTGAAAAAAATTCAAAAATTTTGAAAAAAATTTCAAAAATTTTGAAAAAAAATTCAAAAATTTTGAAAAAAATTTCAAAAAATTTTGAAAAAATTTCAAAAATTTTGAAAAAAATTTCAAAAATTTGAAAAAAAATTCAAAAAATTTGAAAAAAATTTCAAAAATTTTGAAAAAAAAAAATTTCAAAAATTTTAAAAAAAAAAATTCAAAAATTTTGAAAAAAATTTCAAAAATTTTGAAAAAAAAAATTTTGAAAAAATTTTGAAAAAAAATTTCAAAAATTTGAAAAAAAAATTTCAAAAAAAAAATTTCAAAAAAAAATTTTGAAAAAAAATTTCAAAAAATTTTGAAAAAAAATTTCAAAAAAAAAAAAATTTCAAAAAATTTGAAAAAAATTTCAAAAAATTTTGAAAAAAAATTTCAAAAATTTTGAAAAAAAATTTCAAAAATTTTGAAAAAAAATTTAAAAAATTTTGAAAAAAATTTCAAAAATTTTGAAAAAAAAAATTTCAAAAAATTTTGAAAAAAATTTCAAAAAATTTTGAAAAAAAAATTTCAAAAATTTTGAAAAAATTCAAAAAATTTCAAAAATTTTGAAAAAAATTCAAAAATTTTGAAAAAAAATTTCAAAAATTTTGAAAAAAAATTTCAAAAAATTTGAAAAAAAATTTCAAAAATTTTGAAAAAAAAATTCAAAAATTTTGAAAAAAAATTTCAAAAATTTTGAAAAAATTTCAAAAATTTTGAAAAAAAATTTCAAAAATTTTGAAAAAATTTCAAAAAATTTGAAAAAAAAATTTCAAAAAAATTTTGAAAAAAAATTTTGAAAAAAATTTTGAAAAAAATTTCAAAAAATTTCAAAAAAAATTTGAAAAAAATTTCAAAAAAATTTTGAAAAAAAAAAATTTTTAAAAATTTTCAAAAAAAAAATTTCAAAAATTTTGAAAAAAAAATTTCAAAAATTTTGAAAAAAAATTTCAAAAATTTTGAAAAAAATTTCAAAAAATTTTGAAAAAATTTCAAAAAAATTTGAAAAAATTTTCAAAAAAAATTTTCAAAAAATTTTGAAAAAAATTTCAAAAATTTTGAAAAAAATTTCAAAAAAAAAATTTCAAAAAATTTTGAAAAAAATTTCAAAAATTTTGAAAAAAATTTCAAAAAATTTGAAAAAAAAAATTTCAAAAATTTTGAAAAAAATTCAAAAAATTTTGAAAAAAAAATTTCAAAAATTTTTGAAAAAAATTTCAAAAATTTTGAAAAAAATTTCAAAAAATTTGAAAAAAAATTTTCAAAAATTTTGAAAAAATTTCAAAAATTTTGAAAAAAAATTTCAAAAATTTTGAAAAAAAAATTTCAAAAAATTTGAAAAAAAAATTTCAAAAAATTTTGAAAAAAAATTTCAAAAATTTTGAAAAAAATTTCAAAAATTTTGAAAAAAAATTTCAAAAATTTTGAAAAAAAAATTTCAAAAATTTTGAAAAAAAAATAAAATTTCAAAAATTTTGAAAAAAAATTTCCAAAAATTTTGAAAAAAAATTTTTTTAAAAATTTTGAAAAAATTTCAAAAATTTTGAAAAAAAAAAAAAAATTTCAAAAATTTTGAAAAAAATTTTAAAAAGTTTTGAAAAAAATTTCAAAAATTTTGAAAAAAAATTTCAAAAAATTTTGAAAAAAATTTCAAAAATTTTGAAAAAAAAAAAATTTCAAAAAATTTTGAAAAAAAATTTCAAAAAAATTTGAAAAAAATTTCAAAAATTTTGAAAAAAATTTCAAAAAAATTTGAAAAAAAAAAAATTTCAAAAATTTGAAAAAAAATTTCAAAAAATTTGAAAAAAATTTCAAAAAATTTGAAAAAAAATTTCAAAAAATTTGAAAAAAAATTTCAAAAATTTTGAAAAAAATTTCAAAAAAAATTTGAAAAAAATTTCAAAAAATTTGAAAAAAAATTTCAAAAATTTTGAAAAAAAATTTCAAAAATTTTGAAAAAAATTTCAAAAATTTTGAAAAAAAAAAATTTTGAAAAAAATTAAAAAATTTTGAAAAAAATTATTTCAAAAATTTTGAAAAAAATTTCAAAAATTTTGAAAAAAATTTCAAAAATTTTGAAAAAAATTTCAAAAATTTAAAAAATTTCAAAAAATTTGAAAAAAATTTCAAAAATTTTGAAAAAAAATTTCAAAAATTTTGAAAAAAAATTTCAAAAAAATTTGAAAAAAAAAATTTCAAAAATTTTGAAAAAAAAATTCAAAAATTTTGAAAAAAAATTTCAAAAATTTTGAAAAAAAAAAATTTTAAAAAATTTTGAAAAAAATTTCAAAATTTTAAAAAAAATTTCAAAAATTTTGAAAAAAATTTCAAAAATTTTGAAAAAAATTTCAAAAATTTTGAAAAAAAATTCAAAAATTTTGAAAAAAAAATTTCAAAAATTTTGAAAAAAAATTTCAAAAATTTTGAAAAAAATTTCAAAAATTTTGAAAAAAATTTCAAAAAAAATTTCAAAAAAATTTCAAAAAAATTTTGAAAAAAATTTCAAAAATTTTTAAAAAAAATTTCAAAAATTTTGAAAAAATTTCAAAAAATTTCAAAAATTTTGAAAAAAATTTCAAAATTTTGAAAAAAAAATTTGAAAAAAAATTTTCAAAAATTTTGAAAAAAAATTTCAAAAAATTTGAAAAAAATTTCAAAAATTTTAAAAAAAAAATTCAAAAATTTTGAAAAAAAATTTTCAAAAAAAATTTGAAAAAAAATTTCAAAAAATTTTGAAAAAAATTTCAAAAATTTTGAAAAAAAAATTCAAAAATTTTGAAAAAAATTTCAAAAAAAATTTGAAAAAAAATTTCAAAAATTTTGAAAAAAAATTTCAAAAAATTTGAAAAAAAAAATTTCAAAAAATTTGAAAAAAATTTCAAAAATTTTGAAAAAAAAAAATTTCAAAAATTTTGAAAAAATTTCAAAAATTTTGAAAAAAATTTCAAAAATTTTGAAAAAATTTCAAAAATTTTGAAAAAATTTTCAAAAAATTTGAAAAAAAAAAAATTTCAAAAATTTTGAAAAAAAATTTCAAAAAATTTTGAAAAAAAATTTCAAAAATTTTGAAAAAAAATTTCAAAAATTTTGAAAAAAAATTTCAAAAATTTTGAAAAAAAATTTCAAAAATTTTGAAAAAAAAATTTCAAAAAATTTTGAAAAAAAAAATTTCAAAAAAATTTCAAAAAAATTTGAAAAAAAAAAAAAAAAAAAATTTCAAAAATTTTGAAAAAAAATTTCAAAAATTTTGAAAAAAAATTTTCAAAAAATTTGAAAAAAAATTTTCAAAAATTTTGAAAAAAATTTGAAAAAAAATTTCAAAAAATTTGAAAAAAATTTCAAAAATTTTGAAAAAAAATTTCAAAAATTTTGAAAAAAAATTTCAAAAAATTTTGAAAAAAAATTTGAAAAATTTTGAAAAAAAAATTTCAAAAAATTAAAAAAATTTCAAAAAATTTGAAAAAAAATTTCAAAAAAATTTTGAAAAAAATTTTCAAAAAATTTTGAAAAAAAAATTTTCAAAAATTTTGAAAAAAAATTTCAAAAATTTTGAAAAAAAATTTCAAAAATTTTGAAAAAAAAAATTTTCAAAAATTTTGAAAAAAATTTCAAAAAATTTGAAAAAATTTGAAAAAAAAATTTCAAAAATTTTGAAAAAAATTTCAAAAATTTGAAAAAAAAATTTCAAAAATTTTGAAAAAAATTTCAAAAATTTTGAAAAAAAAATTTCAAAAAATTTGAAAAAAAATTTCAAAAATTTGAAAAAAAATTTCAAAAATTTTGAAAAAAATTTCAAAAAAAATTGAAAAAAATTTGAAAAAATTTCAAAAATTTTGAAAAAAAATTTCAAAAAAATTTGAAAAAAAAATTTCAAAAATTTTGAAAAAAAATTTCAAAAAAAAAATTTGAAAAAAATTTTGAAAAAAAATTTCAAAAAATTTCAAAAATTTTGAAAAAATTTCAAAAAATTTTGAAAAAATTTCAAAAATTTTGAAAAAAATTTCAAAAATTTTGAAAAAAAATTTCAAAAATTTTGAAAAAAAATTTCAAAAATTTTTTGAAAAAAATTTCAAAAATTTTGAAAAAAAATTTCAAAAATTTGAAAAAAAAATTTCAAAAATTTTGAAAAAATTTAAAAATTTTGAAAAAAATTTCAAAAAATTTTGAAAAAAAAAATTTTGAAAATTTTTCAAAAATTTTAAAAAAAATTTCAAAAATTTTGAAAAAAATTTCAAAAATTTTGAAAAAAATTTCAAAAAATTTGAAAAAAATTTCAAAAAATTTTGAAAAAAATTTCAAAAATTTTGAAAAAAAAATTCAAAAATTTTGAAAAAAAATTTCAAAAATTTTGAAAAAAAATTTATTAAAATTTTGAAAAAAATTCAAAAAAATTTTGAAAAAAATTTCAAAAATTTTGAAAAAAAATTTCAAAAATTTTGAAAAAAATTTCAAAAAAATTTAAAAAAAAAAAATTTTGAAAAAAAATTTCAAAAAATTTGAAAAAAATTTCAAAAATTTTGAAAAAAATTTCAAAAATTTTGAAAAAAAAATTTTGAAAAAATTTGAAAAAAATTTCAAAAAATTTTGAAAAAAATTTCAAAAATTTTGAAAAAAAATAAAAAAATTTCAAAAATTTTGAAAAAAATTTCAAAAAATTTGAAAAAAATTTAAAAAAATTTAAAAAATTTTGAAAAAAATAAAAATTTCAAAAATTTTGAAAAAAAATTTCAAAAATTTTGAAAAAAAATTTCAAAAATTTTGAAAAAAAAAAAATTTCAAAAAATTTGAAAAAAATATTCAAAAAAAAATTTCAAAAAAAATTTCAAAAAATTTTGAAAAATTTTGAAAAAAATTTCAAAAATTTTGAAAAAAAATTTCAAAAATTTTGAAAAAAAATTTCAAAAATTTTGAAAAAAAAAAATTTGAAAAAAAAAAATTTTGAAAAAAATTTCAAAAAAATTTTGAAAAAAAAATTTCCAAAAAATTTTGAAAAAAATTTCAAAAATATAAAAAATTTCAAAAATTTTGAAAAAAATTTCAAAAATTTTGAAAAAAAATTCAAAAATTTGAAAAAAAAAAAAAAAATTTCCAAAAAATTTTGAAAAAAATTTTCAAAAAAATTTGAAAAAAAATTTCAAAAATTTTGAAAAAAATTTCAAAAATTTTGAAAAAAAATTTCAAAAAATTTTGAAAAAATTTCAAAAATTTTGAAAAAATTTCAAAAATTTTGAAAAAAATTTCAAAAATTTTGAAAAAAAATTTCAAAAATTTTGAAAAAAAATTTCAAAAATTTTGAAAAAAAATTTCAAAAATTTTGAAAAAAATTTCAAAAAAATTTAAAAAAAAATTTCAAAAATTTTGAAAAAAAAATTTCAAAAATTTTGAAAAAAAATTTCAAAAATTTTGAAAAAAAATTTCAAAAATTTTGAAAAAAAAATTTTGAAAAAATTTTCAAAAATTTTGAAAAAAAATTTCAAAAAATTTGAAAAAAATTTCAAAAATTTTGAAAAAAAATTCAAAAATTTTGAAAAAAAAATTTCCAAAAAATTTGAAAAAATTTCAAAAATTTTGAAAAAAAATTTCAAAAATTTTGAAAAAAATTCAAAAAAATTTTGAAAAAAAAATTTCAAAAAATTTTGAAAAAAATTTGAAAAATTTTGAAAAAATTTTCAAAAATTTTGAAAAAAAAATTTTCAAAAAAAATTTGAAAAAAATTTTGAAAAAAAAAAAATTTCAAAATTTTGAAAAAAAATTTCAAAAAATTTTGAAAAAAATTTCAAAAATTTTGAAAAAAAATTTCAAAAAATTTTGAAAAAAAATTTCAAAAATTTTGAAAAAAAAATTTCAAAAATTTTGAAAAAAATTTCAAAAATTTTGAAAAAAAATTTCAAAAATTTTGAAAAAAATTTCAAAAATTTTGAAAAAAAAAAATTTTGAAAAAAAATTTTGAAAAAAAAAATTTCAAAAAATTTTGAAAAAAAAAATTTTGAAAAAAATTTCAAAAATTTTGAAAAAAAATTTCAAAAATTTTGAAAAAATTTTCAAAAATTTTGAAAAAAATTTCAAAAATTTTAAAAAAATTTCAAAAATTTTGAAAAAAAATTTCAAAAATTTTGAAAAAAATTTGAAAAAAATTTCAAAAATTTTGAAAAAAATTTCAAAAAAATTGAAAAAAAAATTTCAAAAATTTTGAAAAAAAAATTTCAAAAAAATTTGAAAAAAAATTTCAAAAAAAAATTTGAAAAAAATTTCAAAAAAATTTCAAAAAAATTTCAAAAATTTTGAAAAAAATTTCAAAAAATTTTGAAAAAAATTTCAAAAATTTTGAAAAAAATTTCAAAAATTTGAAAAAAAATTTCAAAAAAATTTTGAAAAAATTTTTTTGAAAAAAAAATTTTGAAAAAAATTTCAAAAATTTTGAAAAAATTTCAAAAATTTTGAAAAAAAAAAAAATTTTGAAAAAAAAAAAAAATTCAAAAAATTTTGAAAAAAAATTCAAAAAATTTTGAAAAAAATTATAAATTTTGAAAAAAAAAATTTCAAAAAAAATTTTCAAAAAATTTGAAAAAAAATAAAAAAAAAAATTTGAAAAAAAAATTTCAAAAATTTTGAAAAAAAAAAAATTTTGAAAAAAAATTTCGAAAAAATTTTGAAAAATTTGAAAAAAATTTCAAAAAAAAAATTTTGAAAAAAATTTCAAAAAATTTGAAAAAAAAATTTCAAAAATATTTGAAAAAAAAATTTCAAAAAATTTGAAAAAAAATTTCAAAAATTTTGAAAAAAATTTTAAAAATTTTGAAAAAAAAAATTTCAAAAAATTTTGAAAAAAAAATTTCAAAAATTTTGAAAAAAAATTTCAAAAAAATTTGAAAAAAAATTTCAAAAATTTTGAAAAAAATTTTCAAAATTTGAAAAAAAATTTTCAAAAATTTTGAAAAAATTTCAAAAATTTTGAAAAAAATTTCAAAAAATTTTGAAAAAAATTTCAAAAAATTTGAAAAAAAATTTTCAAAAATTTTGAAAAAAAAATTTTGAAAAAATTTCAAAAATTTTGAAAAAAATTTCAAAAATTTTGAAAAAAAAAAATTTCAAAAAATTTAAAATTTTGAAAAAAATTTCAAAAATTTTGAAAAAAAATTTCAAAAAATTTGAAAAAAAATTTCAAAAAATTTTGAAAAAATTTTGAAAAATTTTGAAAAAAAAATTTCAAAAAATTTGAAAAAAATTTCGAAAAAAATTTTGAAAAAAAATCAACAAAAATTTTGAAAAAAAATTTCAAAAAATTTGAAAAAAAATTCAAAAAATTTTGAAAAAAATTTTCAAAAATTTTGAAAAAAAATTTGAAAAAAAAAAATTTCAAAAATTTTGAAAAAAATTTCAAAAAATTTTGAAAAAAATTTCAAAAATTTTGAAAAAAAATTTCAAAAAAATTTGAAAAAAAAATTTCAAAAAATTTTGAAAAAATTTCAAAAAAATTTTGAAAAAATTTCAAAAATTTTGAAAAAAAAATTTTGAAAAAAATTTTTTCAAAAATTTTGAAAAAAAACTTTAAAAAATTTTGAAAAAAATTTGAAAAAAAAAATTCAAAAATTTTGAAAAAAATTTTAAAAATTTTGAAAAAAATTCAAAAATTTCAAAAAAAATTTCAAAAATTTTGAAAAAAAATTTCAAAAAATTTTGAAAAAAAAAATTTTCAAAAATTTTGAAAAAAATTTCAAAAATTTTGAAAAAAAATTCAAAAATTTTGAAAAAAAATTTCAAAAATTTTGAAAAAAAATTTTCAAAAATTTTGAAAAAAAAAATTTCAAAAATTTTGAAAAAAAATTCAAAAATTTTGAAAAAAAATTCAAAAATTTTGAAAAAATTTGAAAAAAAATTTCAAAAAATTTGAAAAAAAAAAAAATTTCAAAAAATTTTGAAAAAAATTTCAAAAAATTTGAAAAAAATTTCAAAAATTTTGAAAAAAATTTCAAAAAATTTTGAAAAAAATTTTGAAAAAAAATTTCAAAAATTTTGAAAAAAAATTTCAAAAAATTTTGAAAAAAATTTCAAAAAATTTTGAAAAAAATTTCAAAAATTTTAAAAAAAATTTCAAAAAAAAAAAAAATTTCAAAAATTTTGAAAAAAATTTCAAAAATTTTGAAAAAAATTTCAAAAAAAATTTGAAAAAAATTTGAAAAAAATTTCAAAAATTTTGAAAAAAAAAAATTTCAAAAAAATTTTGAAAAAAAAAAATTTCAAAAATTTTGAAAAAAAAATTTCAAAAAATTTTGAAAAAAATTTGAAAAAAATTTTGAAAAAAAATTTCAAAAAAATTTGAAAAAAATTTCAAAAAAATTTGAAAAAAATTTCAAAAATTTTGAAAAAAATTTTTTTCAAAAATTTTGAAAAAAAAATTTCAAAAATTTTGAAAAAAAAAATTTCAAAAATTTTGAAAAAAAATTTCAAAAAATTTTGAAAAAAATTTCAAAAAAATTTGAAAAAAATTTCAAAAATTTTGAAAAAAAATTTCAAAAATTTTGAAAAAAAATTTCAAAAATTTTGAAAAAAAAAAATTTCAAAAAAATTTTGAAAAAAAATTTCAAAAAATTTTGAAAAAAAATTCAAAAAATTTTGAAAAAAATTTTCAAAAATTTTGAAAAAAATTTTGAAAAAAAATTGAAAAAAATTTTGAAAAAAAAATATTTGAAAAAAAAAAAATTTGAAAAAAAATTTTAAAAAAATTTTGAAAAAAAATTTCAAAAATTTTGAAAAAAAAAAAAAATTTTGAAAAAAGTTTTTTGAAAAAAATTTCAAAAATTTTGAAAAAAATTTCAAAAATTTTGAAAAAAATTTCAAAAATTTTGAAAAAAAAATTTCAAAAAATTTTGAAAAAAAAAATTTCAAAAATTTTGAAAAAAATTTCAAAAAAATTTGAAAAAAAAAAATTTGAAAAAAATTTGAAAAAATTAAAAAATTTCAAAAATTTTGAAAAAAATTTCAAAAATTTTGAAAAAAATTTCAAAAATTTTGAAAAAAAAATTTCAAAAAATTTGAAAAAAAAAAAAATTTTGAAAAAAATTTTGAAAAAAAATTTCAAAAATTTTGAAAAAAATTTCAAAAATTTTGAAAAAAAATTCAAAAATTTTGAAAAAAATTTCAAAAAAATTTTGAAAAAAAATTTCAAAAATTTTGAAAAAAATTCAAAAAAATTGAAAAAAAAATTTCAAAAATTTTGAAAAAAATTTCAAAAATTTTGAAAAAAAAAATTTCAAAAAATTTTGAAAAATTTTCAAAAAAAATTTCAAAAATTTTGAAAAAAAAATTTCAAAAATTTTGAAAAAAAATTTCAAAAAAAAATTGAAAAAAAATTTCAAAAATTTTGAAAAAAATTTCAAAAAATTTTGAAAAAAAAAATTTCAAAAAAAAATTTGAAAAAAAAATTTCAAAAATTTTGAAAAAAAATTTCAAAAAATTTTGAAAAAATTTCAAAAATTTTGAAAAAAAATTTCAAAAATTTTGAAAAAAATTTCAAAAATTTTGAAAAAAAAATTTCAAAAATTTTGAAAAAAATTTCAAAAATTTTGAAAAAAATTCAAAAATTTTGAAAAAAAATTTCAAAAATTTTGAAAAAAATTTCAAAAAAAAAAAAAAAATTTCAAAAATTTTGAAAAAAATTTCAAAAATTTTGAAAAAAAATTTCAAAAAATTTTGAAAAAAATTTAAAAAAATTTTGAAAAAAAATTTTCAAAAAATTTGAAAAAAAATTTTGAAAAAATTTGAAAAAAAAAAAAATTTTGAAAAAAAAATTTCAAAAATTTGAAAAAAATTTCAAAAATTTTGAAAAAAATTTCAAAAATTTTGAAAAAAATTTCAAAAATTTTGAAAAAAAATTTTGAAAAAAATTTTGAAAAAAATTTCAAAAAATTTGAAAAAAATTTCAAAAATTTGAAAAAAATTTCAAAAATTTTGAAAAAAAATTTCAAAAATTTTGAAAAAATTTCAAAAAATTTTGAAAAAAAAAATTTTCAAAAAATTTTGAAAAAAAATTTCAAAAATTTTGAAAAAAAATTTCAAAAATTTTGAAAAAAAATTTCAAAAATTTTGAAAAAAAAATTTCAAAAATTTTGAAAAAAAAGAATTTCAAAAATTTTGAAAAAAATTTCAAAAATTTTGAAAAAAATTTTTGAAAAAAAAAATTTTAAAAAAATTTCAAAAAATGAAAAAAATTTCAAAAATTTTGAAAAAAATTTCAAAAATTTTGAAAAAATTTCAAAAATTTGAAAAAATTCAAAAATTTTGAAAAAAAAAATTCAAAAAAATTTTGAAAAAAAATTTCAAAAATTTTGAAAAAAATTTCAAAAATTTTGAAAAAAAATTTCAAAAATTTTGAAAAAAATTTCAAAAAAAAAAAAATTTCAAAAAATTTGAAAAAAATTTCAAAAATTTTGAAAAAAAATTTCAAAAATTTTGAAAAAAATTTAAAAAAAATTTGAAAAAAATAAAAAAAAAAAAAAATTTTGAAAAAAAATTTCAAAAAATTTTGAAAAAAAAATTTCAAAAAAATTGAAAAAATTTTGAAAAAATTTCAAAATTTTGAAAAAAATTTGAAAAAAAAAAATTTCAAAAAATTAAAAAATTAAAAAATTTCAAAAAATTTGAAAAAAAAATTTCAAAAAAATTTGAAAAAAAATTTCAAAAATTTTGAAAAAAAAAATTTTGAAAAAAAAATTTTGAAAAAAATTTCAAAAATTTTGAAAAAAAAAAATTTCAAAAAATTTTGAAAAAAATTTCAAAAAAAAAAATTTCAAAAATTTTGAAAAAAAATTTCAAAATTTTGAAAAAAAATTTCAAAAATTTTGAAAAAAAATTTCAAAAAAATTTTGAAAAAAAATTTCAAAAATTTTGAAAAAAAAATTTCAAAAATTTTGAAAAAAAATTTCAAAAATTTTGAAAAAAAATTTCAAAAATTTTGAAAAAAATTTCAAAAATTTTGAAAAAATTTCAAAAATTTTGAAAAAAAAATTTCAAAAAAATTTTGAAAAAAAATTCAAAAATTTTGAAAAAAATTTCAAAAATTTTGAAAAAAAAAAATTTCAAAAATTTTGAAAAAATTTCAAAAATTTTGAAAAAAATTTCAAAAATTTTGAAAAAATTTCAAAAATTTTGAAAAAAAATTTCAAAAATTTTGAAAAAAAAAAATTCAAAAAAATTTGAAAAAAATTTTGAAAAAAATTTGAAAAAAAAATTTCAAAAAATTTGAAAAAAATTTTTTAAAAATTTTGAAAAAATTTCAAAAATTTTGAAAAAAAATTTCAAAAATTTTGAAAAAAATTTCAAAAATTTTGAAAAAATTTCAAAAAAAATTTCAAAAAAATTTTGAAAAAAAATTTCAAAAATATTTGAAAAAAAAATTTTCAAAAAAATTTGAAAAAAAAAATTTCAAAAATTTTGAAAAAAAATTAAAAATTTTGAAAAAAAATTTCAAAAATTTTGAAAAAAATTTCAAAAATTTTGAAAAAAATTTCAAAAAATTTTGAAAAAAAAAATTTTGAAAAAAAAATTTGAAAAAATAAAAATTTTTAAAAAAATTTTAAAAATTTGAAAAAAATTTCAAAAATTTTGAAAAAAAATATTTCAAAAAATTTGAAAAAAAATTTCAAAAAATTTGAAAAAAATTTCAAAAATTTTGAAAAAAATTTCAAAAATTTTGAAAAAAAAAAAAATTCAAAAATTTTGAAAAAAAAAATTTCAAAAATTTTGAAAAAAAATTTCAAAAATTTTGAAAAAAATTTCAAAAATTTTGAAAAAAAAAAATTTCAAAAATTTTGAAAAAAAAAAATTTCAAAAATTTTGAAAAAAATTTCAAAAATTTTGAAAAAAAAATTTCAAAAAAATTTGAAAAAAAATTTCAAAAATTTTGAAAAAAAAATTTTGAAAAAAAATTTTGAAAAAAAAAAATTTCAAAAATTTTGAAAAAAATTTCAAAAATTTTGAAAAAAAATTTCAAAAATTTTGAAAAAAATTTCAAAAATTTTGAAAAAAAATTTCAAAAATTTTGAAAAAATTTCAAAAATTTTGAAAAAAATTTTCAAAAATTTGAAAAAATTTGAAAAAAAAAATTCAAAAATTTTAAAAAAATTTCAAAAATTTTGAAAAAAAAAAAAAAAAATTTTGAAAAAAATTTCAAAAATTTTGAAAAAAATTTCAAAAATTTTGAAAAATTTCAAAAATTTTAAAAAAAATTTCAAAAATTTAAAAAAAAATTTTGAAAAAAAATTTCAAAAATTTTGAAAAAAATTTTGAAAAAAATTTTGAAAAAAATTTCAAAAATTTTGAAAAAAAATAATTCAAAAAATTTTGAAAAAAATTTCAAAAATTTTGAAAAAAAAAAATTTTGAAAAAAAAATTTCAAAAATTTTGAAAAAAATTTCGAAAAAAAATTTTGAAAAAAATTTCAAAAATTTTGAAAAAAAATTTCAAAAATTTTGAAAAAAATTTCAAAAATTTTGAAAAAAAATTCAAAAAAATTTGAAAAAATTTGAAAAAATTTTCAAAAATTTTGAAAAAAATTTCAAAAATTTTGAAAAAAAAATTTCAAAAATTTTGAAAAAAAATTTCAAAAATTTGAAAAAAATTTCAAAAATTTTGAAAAAAAATTTGAAAAAAATTTTGAAAAAAATTTTGAAAAAAAATTTTTCAAAATTTTGAAAAAATTTGAAAAAAATTTTGAAAAAATTTCAAAAATTTTGAAAAAAAAATTTGAAAAAAATTTGAAAAAAAAAAAATTTTGAAAAAATTTTGAAAAAAAATTTCAAAAATTTTGAAAAAAATTTCAAAAATTTTGAAAAAAAAATTCAAAAATTTTGAAAAAAATTTCAAAAAATTTTGAAAAAAAATTTCAAAAATTTTGAAAAAATTTCAAAAAATTTGAAAAAAATTTCAAAAAAAAAATTTCAAAAAAATTTCAAAAAAATTTGAAAAAAAATTTAAAAAATTTTGAAAAAAAATTCAAAAATTTTGAAAAAAAAATTTCAAAAATTTTGAAAAAAATTTCAAAAAATTTGAAAAAAATTTCAAAAATTTTGAAAAAAATTTCAAAAATTTTGAAAAAAATTTTGAAAAAAATTTCAAAAATTTTGAAAAAAATTTCAAAATTTTGAAAAAAAATTTCAAAAATTTTGAAAAAAATTTCAAAAATTTTGAAAAAAAATTTCAAAAATTTTGAAAAAATTTCAAAAATTTTGAAAAAAATTTTTTCAAAATTTTGAAAAAAAATTTCAAAAAATTTTGAAAAAAATTTCAAAAAATTTGAAAAAAAAAATTTCAAAAAAAAAAATTTCAAAAAAATTTTGAAAAAAAATTTCAAAAATTTGAAAAAATTTAAAAATTTTGGAAAAAAATTTTCAAAAATTTTGAAAAAAATTTTAAAATTTTGAAAAAAATTTCAAAAATTTTGAAAAAAATTTCAAAAATTTTGAAAAAAAAAAAATTTTGAAAAAAATTTCAAAAATTTTGAAAAAAAATTTCAAAAAATTTGAAAAAAATTTCAAAAATTTTGAAAAAATTTCAAAAAATTTCAAAAAATTTGAAAAAAAAATTTCAAAAAATTTAAAAAAAATTTCAAAAAATTTGAAAAAAAAATTCAAAAATTTTGAAAAAAATTTCAAAAATTTTGAAAAAAATTTCAAAAATTTTGAAAAAAAAATTTCAAAAAAAAATTTGAAAAAAATTTCAAAAATTTTGAAAAAATTCAAAAATTTTGAAAAAAAAATTTCAAAAATTTTGAAAAAAAATTTCAAAAAAATTTGAAAAAAAATTTCAAAAAATTTGAAAAAAAAAAAAATTTCAAAAAATTTGAAAAAATTTCAAAAATTTTGAAAAAAAATTAAAAAATTTTGAAAAAATTTCAAAAATTTTGAAAAAATTTAAAATTTTGAAAAAAAATTTCAAAAATTTTGAAAAAAAAATTTCAAAAAAATAAAAAAAAAATTTCAAAAAGTTTGAAAAAAAAAAATTTTGAAAAAAATTTCAAAAATTTTGAAAAAAATTTCAAAAAATTTTGAAAAAAATTTCAAAAAATTTGAAAAAAAAAAAATTTCAAAAATTTTGAAAAAAAATTTCAAAAAATTTGAAAAAAAAATTTCAAAAATTTTGAAAAAAAATTCAAAAAATTTGAAAAAAAATTTGAAAAAAATTTCAAAAAATTTGAAAAAAAAATTTCAAAAATTTTGAAAAAAAATTTTGAAAAAAATTTGAAAAAAAAAAATTTTGAAAAATTTTAAAAAAATTTTCAAAAAATTTTGAAAAAAATTTCAAAAATTTTGAAAAAAAATTTCAAAAATATTGAAAAAAATTTCAAAAAATTTGAAAAAAAATTTCAAAAATTTTGAAAAAATTTCAAAAAATTTTGAAAAAAAAATAAAAAAAAAATTCAAAAATTTTGAAAAAAAATTCAAAAAATTTGAAAAAAATTTCAAAAATTTTGAAAAAAAATTTCAAAAATTTTGAAAAAAAAAATTTCAAAAATTTAAAAAAAATTCAAAAAATTTGAAAAAAAATTTCAAAAATTTTGAAAAAAATTTCAAAAATTTTGAAAAAAATTTCAAAAAATTTGAAAAAAAAAATTTCAAAAATTTTGAAAAAAAAATATAAAAAATTTGAAAAAAATTTTGAAAAAAAATTTTGAAAAAAAAAATTTCGAAAAAATTTTGAAAAAAATTTCAAAAAAATTTTGAAAAAAATTTTGAAAAAAAAATTTCAAAAATTTTGAAAAAATTTCAAAAATTTTGAAAAAATTTCAAAAAATTTGAAAAAAATAAAAATTTTGAAAAAAATTTCAAAAATTTTGAAAAAAAAATTTCAAAAATTTTGAAAAAAAATTTTAAAAATTTTGAAAAAAATTTCAAAAATTTTGAAAAAAAATTCAAAAATTTTGAAAAAAAATTTCAAAAATTTTGAAAAAAAATTTTGAAAAAATTTTGAAAAAAATTAAAAAATTTCAAAAATTTTGAAAAAAATTTCAAAAATTTTGAAAAAAATTTCAAAAATTTTGAAAAAATTGAAAAAATTTCAAAAATTTTGAAAAAAATTTCAAAAATTTTGAAAAAAATTCAAAAAATTTTGAAAAAAAATTTCAAAAATTTTGAAAAAAAATTTCAAAAATTTTGAAAAAAATTTCAAAAATTTTGAAAAAAAATTTCAAAAAATTTGAAAAAAAATTCAAAAATTTTGAAAAAAAAACAAAAATTTTCAAAAATTTTGAAAAAAAAAATTTTCAAAAAATTTGAAAAAAATTTCAAAAAAAAAAAATTTCAAAAATTTTGAAAAAAATTTCAAAAATTTTGAAAAAATTTTCAAAAAATTTGAAAAAAAATTCAAAAAAATTTTGAAAAAAATTTCAAAAATTTTGAAAAAAATTTCAAAAATTTTGAAAAAAAATTTCAAAAATTTTTCAAAAAATTTTGAAAAAAATTTCAAAAATTTTGAAAAAAAATTTCAAAAATTTTGAAAAAAATTTCAAAAATTTTGAAAAAAATTTTGAAAAAATTTCAAAAATTTTGAAAAAAATTTCAAAAATTTTGAAAAAAATTTTCAAAAAAAAAAATTTTGAAAAAAATTTTCAAAAAATTTGAAAAAAATTTTCAAAAAATTTTGAAAAAATTTCAAAAATTAAAAAAATTTCAAAAATTTTGAAAAAAAAAAATTTCAAAAAAATTTCAAAAAAAAAAAAATTTCAAAAATTTTGAAAAAAATTTCAAAAATTTTGAAAAAAAAAAAATTTCAAAAAAAAAAAAATTTCAAAAATTTTGAAAAAAAAATTTCAAAAAATTTCAAAAATTTTGAAAAAAATTAAAAAAATTTGAAAAAAAATTAAAAATTTTGAAAAAAGTTCAAAAAAATTTGAAAAAATTTTGAAAAAAATTTCAAAAAAATTTTTGAAAAAATTTGAAAAAATTTTCAAAAAATTTTGAAAAAATTTCAAAAAAATAAAAAAATTTTCAAAAATTTTGAAAAAAAAAAATTTCAAAAATTTTGAAAAAATTTCAAAAATTTTGAAAAAAAATTTCAAAAATTTTGAAAAAAAATTCAAAAATTTTGAAAAAAATTTCAAAAATTTTGAAAAAAATTTCAAAAATTTTGAAAAAAAATTTTCAAAAATTTTGAAAAAATTTCAAAAAATTAAAAAATTTCAAAAATTTTGAAAAAAAAAAAATTTTGAAAAAAATTTTTTGAAAAAAATTTCAAAAAAAAAAATTTCAAAAATTTTGAAAAAAATTTCAAAAAATTTGAAAAAAATTTCAAAAAATTAAAAAAATTTCAAAAATTTTGAAAAAAAAATAAAAAAATTTGAAAAAAATTTTCAAAATTTTGAAAAAAATTTCAAAAATTTTGAAAAAAAATTTCAAAAAAAAAAAAAAAAATTTGAAAAAATTTCAAAAAAATTGAAAAAAATTTCAAAAATTTTGAAAAAAAATTTCAAAAATTTTGAAAAAAAATTTCAAAAATTTTGAAAAAAAATTTCAAAAATTTTGAAAAAAAATTTCAAAAATTTTGAAAAAAAATTCAAAAATTTTGAAAAAAAAATTTCAAAAAATTGAAAAAATTTTCAAAAATTTTGAAAAAAATTTCAAAAATTTTGAAAAAAAATTTCAAAAAAAAAAAATTTTGAAAAAATTTCAAAAAATTTGAAAAAAATTTGAAAAAAAAAATTTTGAAAAAAAATTTTGAAAAAAAAAATTTTGAAAAAAATTTCAAAAATTTTGAAAAAAATTTCAAAAAATTGAAAAAAATTTCAAAAATTTTGAAAAAAATTTCAAAAATTTTGAAAAAAATTTCAAAAATTTTGAAAAAATTTCAAAAATTTTGAAAAAAATTTCAAAAATTTTGAAAAAAATTTCAAAAATTTTGAAAAAATTTCAAAAATTTTGAAAAAATTTCAAAAAATTTTGAAAAAATTTGAAAAATTTTGAAAAAAATTTCAAAAATTTTGAAAAAAAATTCAAAAAAATTTTGAAAAAAAATTTCAAAAAATTTGAAAAAAATTTCAAAAATTTTGAAAAAATTTCAAAAATTTTGAAAAAAATAAAAAAATTTTGAAAAAAATTTGAAAAAAATTTTGAAAAAAAAAAATTTTGAAAAAATTTCAAAAAAAAAAATTCAAAAATTTTGAAAAAAAAAAATTTCAAAAATTTTGAAAAAAATTTCAAAAAAAAATTTTGAAAAAAATTTCAAAAATTTTGAAAAAAATTTCAAAAATTTTGAAAAAAATTTCAAAAATTTTGAAAAAAAATTTCAAAAATTTTGAAAAAAATTTTGAAAAAATTTAAAAAAAATTTCAAAAATTTTGAAAAAAATTTCAAAAATTTTGAAAAAAATTTCAAAAAAATTTGAAAAAATTTCAAAAATTTTGAAAAAAATTTCAAAAATTTTGAAAAAAATTTCAAAAATTTTGAAAAAATTTTAAAAAATTTTGAAAAAAATTTCAAAAATTTTGAAAAAAAAAAAAAAAAAAAATTTTGAAAAAAATTTCAAAAATTTTGAAAAAAATTTCAAAAATTTTGAAAAAAATTCAAAAAAATTTTGAAAAAAAATTTCAAAAATTTTGAAAAAAATTTCAAAAAAATTTGAAAAAAATATTTCAAAAATTTTGAAAAAAAATTTCAAAAATTTTGAAAAAAATTTCAAAAATTTTGAAAAAAAAAAAAAATTTTGAAAAAAAATTTCAAAAAATTTGAAAAAAAAAAATTTCAAAAAAATTTGAAAAAAATTTTGAAAAAAATTTCAAAAAATTAAAAAAATTTCAAAAATTTTGAAAAAAAATTTCAAAAATTTTGAAAAAAATTTCAAAAAAATTTCAAAAAAAATTGAAAAAAATTAAAAAATTTCAAAAAAATTTGAAAAAAATTTCAAAAATTTTGAAAAAAAAAAAAAAAATTTTGAAAAAAATTTCAAAAAATTTGAAAAAAATTTCAAAAATTTTGAAAAAAAATTTTGAAAAAATAAAAAAATTTGAAAAAAATTTCAAAATTTTGAAAAAATTTGAAAAAATTTCAAAAAATTTTGAAAAAAATTTGAAAAAATTTGAAAAAAATTTCAAAAATTTTGAAAAAAAATTCAAAAAATTTTGAAAAAAATTTCAAAAAAATTGAAAAAAAATTCAAAAATTTTGAAAAAAAATTAAAAAATTTTGAAAAAAATTTCAAAAATTTTGAAAAAAATTTCAAAAAATTTAAAAAAAATTTTGAAAAAATTTGAAAAAAATTTCAAAAAATTTGAAAAAAAATTTCAAAAATTTTGAAAAAAAAAAATTTCAAAAAATTTGAAAAAAAAAATTCAAAAAATAAAAAAAATTCAAAAATTTTGAAAAAAATTTCAAAAATTTTGAAAAAAATTTCAAAAATTTTGAAAAAAAATTTCAAAAATTTTGAAAAAAATTTCAAAAAAAAAAAAAAAAAATTTTGAAAAAAAATTTCAAAAAATTTTGAAAAAATTTCAAAAAATTTGAAAAAAAAATTTCAAAAAAAATTTTGAAAAAAAATTTCAAAAAATTTTGAAAAAAATAAAAAATTCAAAAAAAAATTGAAAAAAAATTCAAAAAATTTGAAAAAAAAAATTGAAAAAATTTTGAAAAAAAATTTGAAAAAAATTTCAAAAATTTTGAAAAAAATTTCAAAAATTTTGAAAAAAATTTCAAAAATTTTGAAAAAAAAATTTCAAAATTTTGAAAAAAATTTCAAAAATTTTGAAAAAAAATTTCAAAAAAATTTTGAAAAAAAATTTTCAAAAATTTTGAAAAAAAAATTTCAAAAAATTTGAAAAAAATTTTCAAAAATTTTGAAAAAAAATTTCAAAAAATTTGAAAAAAAAAAATTTCAAAAATTTTGAAAAAAATATAAATAAAAAATTTGAAAAAAATTTCAAAAAAAAAATTTTGAAAAAAATTTCAAAAATTTTGAAAAAAAATTCAAAAATTTTGAAAAAAAATTTCAAAAATTTTGAAAAAAATTTCAAAAATTTTGAAAAAAAATTTCAAAAATTTTGAAAAAAATTTCAAAAATTTTGAAAAAAATTTCAAAAATTTTGAAAAAAAATTTCAAAAAATTTGAAAAAAAAATTTCAAAAATTTTGAAAAAAATTTCAAAAAATTTTGAAAAAAAATTTCAAAAAATTTTGAAAAAAATTTCAAAAATTTTGAAAAAAATTTTGAAAAAATTTTGAAAAAAATTCAAAAAATTTTGAAAAAAATTTCGAAAAAATTTTGAAAAAAATTTCAAAAATTTTGAAAAAAAATTTCAAAAAAATTTTGAAAAAAAATTTCAAAAAAATTTGAAAAAAAATTTCAAAAATTTTGAAAAAAATTTCAAAAATTTTGAAAAAAAATTTCAAAAAATTTGAAAAAAAATTTCAAAAATTTTGAAAAAAATTCAAAAATTTTGAAAAAAATTTCAAAAATTTTGAAAAAAAATTTCAAAAAATTTTGAAAAAAAATTTCAAAAATTTTGAAAAAAATTTCAAAAATTTTGAAAAAAAAAAATTTCAAAAATTTTGAAAAAAATTTCAAAAATTTTGAAAAAAAATTCATAAAATTTTGAAAAAAAATTTCAAAAATTTTGAAAAAAAAAATTTCAAAAAAAAATTTGAAAAAAATTTGAAAAAAAAAAAAATTTGAAAAAAATTTCAAAAATTTTGAAAAAAAATTTAAAAATTTTGAAAAAATTTGAAAAAAAAAAATTTTGAAAAAATTTCAAAAAAAAAAAAATTTCAAAAATTTTGAAAAAAAATTTCAAAAATTTTGAAAAAATTTTAAAAAATTTGAAAAAAAATTTAAAAATTTTGAAAAAAATTTCAAAAAAAAAAAAAAAAATTTCAAAAAAATTTCAAAAATTTTGAAAAAAATTTCAAAAATTTTGAAAAAAAAATTTGAAAAAAAAATTTCAAAAAAAATTTGAAAAAAAATTGAAAAAATTTTGAAAAAAAAAAAATTTTGAAAAAAATTTGAAAAAAAAATTTCAAAAAATTTGAAAAAAAATTTCAAAAAATTTTGAAAAAAATTTTCAAAAAATTTGAAAAAAAAATTTCAAAAATTTTGAAAAAAAATTTCAAAAATTTTGAAAAAAATTTCAAAAAAATTTGAAAAAAATTTTGAAAAAATTTGAAAAAAATTTCAAAAATTTTGAAAAAAAAAAATTTTGAAAAAAATTTCAAAAATTTTGAAAAAAAAATTCAAAAATTTTGAAAAAAATTTTGAAAAAAATTGAAAAAAATTTCAAAAATTTTGAAAAAAAATTTCAAAAAAAAAAAAATTTCAAAAAAATTTTGAAAAAAATTAAAAATTTTGAAAAAAATTTCAAAAAAATTTGAAAAAAAAATTTCAAAAAAAATTGAAAAAAAATTTCAAAAATTTTGAAAAAAAAATTTGAAAAAAATTTCAAAAATTTTGAAAAAATTTCAAAAATTTTGAAAAAAAAAATTTTAAAAATTTTGAAAAAAATTTCAAAAATTTTGAAAAAAATTTAAAAAAAATTTGAAAAAAATTTCAAAAAATTTGAAAAAAATTTCAAAAAATTTGAAAAAAATTTCAAAAAAATTTGAAAAAAAAATTTCAAAAATTTTGAAAAAAAATTCAAAAATTTTGAAAAAAATTTCAAAAATTTTGAAAAAAATTTCAAAAAATTTTGAAAAAAAATTTTGAAAAAATTTTCAAAAAATTTGAAAAAATTTTTGAAAAAAAATTTCAAAAATTTTGAAAAAAATTTCAAAAAAAAATTTTGAAAAAAAATTTCAAAAAATTTGAAAAAAAATTTAAAAAATTTTGAAAAAAAATTTTGAAAAAAATTTTGAAAAAATTTGAAAAAAATTTCAAAAATTTTGAAAAAAATTTTGAAAAAAAATTTCAAAAATTTTGAAAAAAATATTCAAAAATTTTGAAAAAAATTTCAAAAATTTGAAAAAAAAATTTAAAAAAATTTGAAAAAATTTTGAAAAAATTTCAAAAAATTTGAAAAATTTGAAAAAAAATTTCAAAAAATTTGAAAAAAAATTTCAAAAAATTTGAAAAAAAATTTCAAAAAATTTTGAAAAATTTGAAAAAATTTCAAAAATTTTGAAAAAATTTCAAAAATTTTGAAAAAAATTTCAAAAATTTTGAAAAAAAATTTCAAAAATTTTGAAAAAAAATTCAAAAATTTGAAAAAAATTTTGAAAAAAAAAAATTTTGAAAAAAATTCAAAAATTTTGAAAAAAATTCAAAAATTTTGAAAAAAATTTCAAAAAATTTGAAAAAAAATTTCAAAAATTTTGAAAAAAAACAAAAATTTTGAAAAAAATTTGAAAAAAAAATTTCAAAAATTTTGAAAAAAATTTCAAAAAATTTTGAAAAAAATTTGAAAAAAATTTGAAAAAAATTTGAAAAATTTGAAAAAATTTCAAAAATTTTGAAAAAAATTTCAAAAATTTTGAAAAAAAAAAATTTTGAAAAAAATTTCAAAAATTTTGAAAAAAATTTTCAAAAATTTTGAAAAAAAAAAAAAAATTTGAAAAAAAATTTCAAAAAAAAATTTGAAAAAAAATTTCAAAAAAATAAAAAATTTTCAAAATTTTGAAAAAAATTGAAAAAAATTTCAAAAAAAAAAAAAATTTTTGAAAAAAATTTGAAAAAAAAAAAAAAATTTTGAAAAAATTTCAAAAAAAAAAAAAAAAATTTTGAAAAAAATTTCAAAAATTTTGAAAAAAATTTCAAAAAATTTTGAAAAATTTTGAAAAAATTTCAAAAATTTTGAAAAAAATTTCAAAAATTTTGAAAAAAAATTTCAAAAATTTTGAAAAAAATTTCAAAAATTTTGAAAAAAATTTTGAAAAAAAAATTTCAAAAAAATTTCAAAAAAATTTGAAAAAAAAATTTTGAAAAATTTTGAAAAAAAACAAAAATTTTGAAAAAAAATTTCAAAAATTTTGAAAAAAAATTTCAAAAAATTTGAAAAAAATTTCAAAAATTTGAAAAAAAATTTCAAAAAATTTTGAAAAAAAAAATTCAAAAAAATTTGAAAAATTGAAAAAATTTCAAAAATTTTGAAAAAAAAAATTTTCAAAAAAATTTGAAAAAAAATTTGAAAAATTTTTGAAATTGAAAAAATTTCAAAAATTTTGAAAAAAATTTTCAAAAAATTTTGAAAAAAATTTCAAAAATTTTGAAAAAAAAAAAAAAATTTTGAAAAAATTTTCAAAAAATTTGAAAAAAATTTAAAAAAATTTGAAAAAAATTCAAAATTTGAAAAAAATTTTGAAAAAATTTGAAAAATTTTTGAAAAAAAAAATTTCAAAAATTTTGAAAAAAATTTCAAAAAATTTTGAAAAAAAATTTCAAAAAAATTTGAAAAAAAAATAAAAATTTTGAAAAAAATTTCAAAAATTTTGAAAAAAAAATTCAAAAAATTTGAAAAAAATTTCAAAAATTTTGAAAAAAAAATTTGAAAAAATTTCAAAAATTTTGAAAAAATTTGAAAAAATTTGAAAAAAAATTTCAAAAATTTTGAAAAAAAATTTCAAAAAAATTTGAAAAAAATTTCAAAAATTTTGAAAAAAAAATTTCAAAAATTTTGAAAAAAATTTCAAAAAATTTGAAAAAATTTAAATTTTGAAAAAAAATTTCAAAAATTTTGAAAAAAATTTCAAAAATTTTGAAAAAAATTTCAAAAAATTTGAAAAAAAATTTAAAAATTTTGAAAAAAATTTCAAAAAAATTTGAAAAAAATTTGAAAAAAAAAAAATTTAAAAAAATTTTGAAAAAAAATTTCAAAAATTTTGAAAAAATTTCAAAAATTTTGAAAAAAATTTCAAAAAAAAAAAAAAAAATTTCAAAAAAAAATTTGAAAAAAAATTTCAAAAATTTTGAAAAAAAATTTCAAAAATTTTGAAAAAAATTTCAAAAATTTGAAAAAAAATTTCAAAAATTTTGAAAAAAAATTCAAAAAATTTTGAAAAAAATTTCAAAAAAATTTGAAAAAAAAAAATTTCAAAAAAATTTGAAAAAAAATTTCAAAAATTTTGAAAAAAATTTCAAAAATTTTGAAAAAAAATTTCAAAAATTTTGAAAAAAATTGAAAAAAAAATTGAAAAAAAATTTTGAAAAAAAAAAAAAAAATTTTGAAAAAAAAATTTCAAAAAATTTGAAAAAAATTTAAAAAATTTTGAAAAAAATTTCAAAAATTTTGAAAAAAAATTCAAAAATTTTGAAAAAAATTTTGAAAAAAATTTTGAAAAAAAAATTTCAAAAAAAAAATTTGAAAAAAAAATTTCAAAAATTTTGAAAAAAAAATTTCAAAAATTTTGAAAAAAAATTTAAAAAAAAAAAAATTTGAAAAAATTTCAAAAAAATTTTGAAAAAAAATTTCAAAAAAAAAAATTTCAAAAAATTTTGAAAAAAAAAAATTTCAAAAAAATTGAAAAAAAATTTCAAAAATTTTGAAAAAAATTTCAAAAAATTTCAAAAAAATTTCAAAAAAAAAATTTTCAAAAAAATTTGAAAAAAATTTCAAAAATTTTGAAAAAAAATTTCAAAAATTTTGAAAAAAATTTCAAAAAAATTTGAAAAAAAATTTCAAAAAAATTTTGAAAAAAATTTCAAAAAAAATTTGAAAAAAAATTTCAAAAATTTTGAAAAAAAAATTTCAAAAAAAAAAATTTGAAAAAAAAATTCAAAAATTTTGAAAAAAATTTCAAAAATTTTGAAAAAAAATTCAAAAATTTTGAAAAAAAATTTTGAAAAAAATTTCAAAAAATTTTGAAAAAAAATTTCAAAAATTTTGAAAAAAAAATTTCAAAAAAATTTGAAAAAAAATTTCAAAAAATTTTGAAAAAAAATTTCAAAAATTTTGAAAAAAAAAAATTTCAAAAAAAAAAAAAAAAAAAAATTTCAAAAAAATTTGAAAAAAAAAATTTTGAAAAAAAAATTTCAAAAAATTTTAAAAAAATTTCAAAAATTTTGAAAAAAAATTTCAAAAAAAAAAAAAAATTCAAAAATTTTGAAAAAAATTTCAAAAATTTTTGAAAAAAAAATTTCAAAAAAATAAAAAAAATTTCAAAAATTTTGAAAAAAAATTTCAAAAATTTGAAAAAAATTTCAAAAAATTTTGAAAAAAAAAATTTCAAAAATTTTGAAAAAAAATTTCAAAAAATTTGAAAAAAAATTTCAAAAAAATTTCAAAAAATTTGAAAAAAAAAAATTTCAAAAAATTTGAAAAAAAAATTTTGAAAAAAATTTCAAAAAATTTTGAAAAAAAAATTTCAAAAAAATTTTGAAAAAAAAATTTCGAAAAAAAATTTGAAAAAAATTTCAAAAATTTTGAAAAAAATTTCAAAAAAATTGAAAAAAATTTCAAAAATTTTGAAAAAAATTTCAAAAAATTTTGAAAAAAATTTCAAAAATTTTGAAAAAAATTTCAAAAAAATTTGAAAAAAAAAAATTTGAAAAAATTTTGAAAAAAAAAAAAAAATTTTGAAAAAAATTGAAAAAAATTTCAAAAATTTTGAAAAAAAATTTCAAAAAATTTGAAAAAAAAATTTCAAAAATTTTGAAAAAAATTTCAAAAATTTTGAAAAAAATTTCAAAAATTTTGAAAAAAAATTTCAAAAATTTTGAAAAAAATTTCAAAAATTTTGAAAAAAATTTCAAAAATTTTGAAAAAAAAATTTTCAAAAATTTTGAAAAAAATTTCAAAAAATTTTGAAAAAAATTTCAAAAAATTTGAAAAAAAATTTCAAAAAAATTTGAAAAAAAAAAATTTGAAAAAAATTTTGAAAAATTTTGAAAAAAATTTCAAAAATTTTGAAAAAAATTTCAAAAATTTTGAAAAAAAATTTAAAAAAAAAAATTTGAAAAAAATTTCAAAAAATTTGAAAAAAAATTTCAAAAAAATTGAAAAAATTTTGAAAAAAAAAATTTGAAAAAAATTTCAAAAAAATTTGAAAAAAATTTCAAAAATTTTGAAAAAAAATTTCAAAAAATTTGAAAAAAAATTTCAAAAATTTTGAAAAAAAATTTCAAAAATTTTGAAAAAAAATTTCAAAAATTTTGAAAAAAAAATTTCAAAAAAAAAAAAAAAAAATTTTGAAAAAAAAATTTTGAAAAAAAATTTCAAAAAAATTTGAAAAAAATTTCAAAAATTTTGAAAAAAAATTTCAAAAAATTTGAAAAAAAATTTCAAAAAAATTGAAAAAAAATTTCAAAAAAAATTGAAAAAAAAAAATTCAAAAAAAAATTTGAAAAAAAAAAAATTTCAAAAATTTTGAAAAAAAATTCAAAAATTTTGAAAAAAAAAAAATTTTGAAAAAAAATTGAAAAAATTTTGAAAATTTTGAAAAAAAATTTTTGAAAAAAAATTCAAAAAATTTTGAAAAAAAATTTCAAAAATTTTGAAAAAAAATTTCAAAAATTTTGAAAAAAAATTTTCAAAAAATTTTGAAAAAAAATAAAAAAAAAAAAAATTTCAAAAAAATTTGAAAAAAAATTTCAAAAATTTTGAAAAAAAAATTTTGAAAAAATTTGAAAAAAAAATTTCAAAAAATTTTGAAAAAAATTTTTAAAAAATTTTGAAAAAAAAAAATTTGAAAAAAAATTTCAAAAAATTTGAAAAAAATTTCAAAAATTTGAAAAAAAAAATTTGAAAAAAATTTCAAAAAAAAATTTGAAAAAAAAAAATTTTGAAAAAAATTTGAAAAAAAAATTTGAAAAAAATTTCAAAAAAAAATTTGAAAAAAAAATTTCAAAAAAATTGAAAAAAAATTTCAAAAATTTTGAAAAAAAATTTCAAAAATTTTGAAAAAAAAATTTCAAAAATTTTGAAAAAAATTTTCAAAAATTTTGAAAAAAAAATTTGAAAAAAAAAATTGAAAAAAAAATTTCAAAAAAATTTGAAAAAATTTTTGAAAAAAATTTCAAAAAAATTTTGAAAAAAAAATTTTCAAAAATTTTGAAAAAAAAATTTCAAAAATTTTGAAAAAAAATTTCAAAAATTTTGAAAAAAAAAATTTCAAAAATTTTGAAAAAAAAAAATTTCAAAAAAAAATTTCAAAAAAAAATTTTGAAAAAAAATTTTCAAAAATTTTGAAAAAAATTTCAAAAATTTTGAAAAAAAATTTCAAAAAAATTGAAAAAAAATTTCAAAAATTTTGAAAAAAAAATTTCAAAAAAATTTGAAAAAAAAATTTCAAAAAATTTTGAAAAAAAATTTCAAAAAATTTGAAAAAAATTTCAAAAAAATTTCAAAAAAATTTCAAAAAAATTTCAAAAAAATTGAAAAAAAAATTTCAAAAAATTTGAAAAAAAAAAAATTTCAAAAAATATTGAAAAAAAATAAAAAAAATTTTGAAAAAAATTTCAAAAAAATTTGAAAAAAATTTCAAAAAAAAATTTTGAAAAAAAATTTTGAAAAAAAAAAATTTGAAAAAAAATTTTGAAAAAAAAAATTCAAAAAATTTTGAAAAAAATTTCAAAAATTTTGAAAAAAAATTTCAAAAATTTTGAAAAAAAAATTTCAAAAATTTTGAAAAAAAATTTCAAAAAAATTTTGAAAAAAAATTTCAAAAATTTTGAAAAAAAATTTTGAAAAAAAAATTGAAAAAAATTTGAAAAAAAATTTCAAAAAATTTGAAAAAAATTTCAAAAAAATTTGAAAAAAAAAATTTTGAAAAAAATTTCAAAAAAATTTGAAAAAAAAATAAAAAAATTTTGAAAAAAAAATTTCAAAAATTTTGAAAAAAAAATTTCAAAAAAATTTTGAAAAAAAAAAAATTTCAAAAAATTTGAAAAAAATTTCAAAAAAATTTGAAAAAAAAAAATTTCAAAAAAAATTTGAAAAAAATTTCAAAAATTTTGAAAAAAAAATTCAAAAAAATTTGAAAAAAAAAAAATTTCAAAAATTTTGAAAAAAAATTTCAAAAATTTTGAAAAAAAATTTCAAAAATTTTGAAAAAAAAAATTTCAAAAAATTTTGAAAAAAAATTTCAAAAATTTTGAAAAAAAATTTCAAAAATTTTGAAAAAAAAATTTCAAAAATTTTGAAAAAAATTTCAAAAATTTTGAAAAAAATTTCAAAAATTTTGAAAAAAAATTTCAAAAAAAATTTGAAAAAAAAAAATTTCAAAAATTTGAAAAAAAAATTTTCAAAAATTTTGAAAAAAAATTTCAAAAATTTTGAAAAAAAAAAAAAATTTCAAAAATTTTGAAAAAAAATTTCAAAAAATTTTGAAAAAAATTTCAAAAATTTTGAAAAAAATTTCAAAAAAAAAAATTTCAAAAATTTTGAAAAAAATTTCAAAAATTTTGAAAAAAAATTTCAAAAAAATTAAAAAAATTTCAAAAATTTTGAAAAAAATTTCAAAA
Source organism: Zaprionus kolodkinae (assembly GCA_018901885.1). Lineage (NCBI taxonomy): Eukaryota > Metazoa > Arthropoda > Insecta > Diptera > Drosophilidae > Zaprionus > Zaprionus kolodkinae. Next base: position 7,444 of record JAEIFM010000298.1, on the reverse strand, counting down.
ATTTTGAAAAAAAAAAATTTCAAAAAAATTTTGAAAAAAATTTCAAAAAATTTGAAAAAAATTTCAAAAAAATTTCAAAAATTTTGAAAAAAAAAATTTCAAAAATTTTGAAAAAAAATTTCAAAAAAATTTTGAAAAAAAATTTCAAAAATTTTGAAAAAAAAAAAAAATTTCAAAAAAATTTGAAAAAAAAAAATTTGAAAAAAAAAAAATTTTGAAAAAAATTTCAAAAATTTTGAAAAAAAATTTCAAAAAAAAAAAAAATTTCAAAAAATTTGAAAAAAAAATTCAAAAATTTTGAAAAAAATTTCAAAAAATTTGAAAAAAAATTTCAAAAATTTTGAAAAAAAATTTCAAAAAATTTGAAAAAAAAAAAAAATTCAAAAAAATTTTGAAAAAAAAATTTCAAAAAAATTTTGAAAAAAAAAAATTTCAAAAAATTTTGAAAAAAAAATTTCAAAAAAAAAAAAAAAAAATTTGAAAAAAATTTGAAAAAAAAAATTTCAAAAAAATTTGAAAAAAAATTCAAAAAAATTTTGAAAAAAATTTCAAAAAAATTGAAAAAAATTTCAAAAATTTTGAAAAAAAAAAATTTCAAAAATTTTGAAAAAAAAATTTTGAAAAAAAAATTTTGAAAAAAATTCAAAAATTTTGAAAAAAAATTTCAAAAAAATTTGAAAAAAAATTTCAAAAAATTTTTGAAAAAAAATTTCAAAAATTTTGAAAAAAATTTCAAAAATTTTGAAAAAAATTTCAAAAATTTTGAAAAAAAATTTCAAAAAATTTTGAAAAAAAATTTCAAAAATTTTGAAAAAAAATTTCAAAAAATTTGAAAAAAATTTCAAAAATTTTGAAAAAAATTTCAAAAAATTTGAAAAATTTTGAAAAAATTTCAAAAATTTTGAAAAAAAATTTCAAAAAAAATTTGAAAAAAAATTTCAAAAAATTTGAAAAAAATTTCAAAAATTTTGAAAAAAAAATTTCAAAAATTTTGAAAAAAATTTCAAAAATTTTGAAAAAAAAAAAAAAAAAATTTTGAAAAAAAATTTCAAAAATTTTGAAAAAAATTTCAAAAAAAAAAAAAAAATTTCAAAAAATTTTGAAAAAAATTTCAAAAATTTTGAAAAAAAATTTCAAAAATTTTGAAAAAAAATTCAAAAATTTTGAAAAAAAAATTTCAAAAAAAAAAAAAAAAATTTTGAAAAAAATTTCAAAAAATTTGAAAAAAAATTTCAAAAATTTTGAAAAAAAACAAAAATTTCAAAAAAATTTTGAAAAAAAAAAAAATTCAAAAAATTTGAAAAAAATTTCAAAAATTTTGAAAAAAAAAATTCAAAAAAAAAAAAAAAATTTCAAAAATTTTGAAAAAAAATTTCAAAAATTTTGAAAAAAATTTCAAAAATTTTGAAAAAAAAATTTCAAAAAAAAAATTTTGAAAAAAAATTTCAAAAAATTTTGAAAAAAAATTCAAAAATTTTGAAAAAAAATTTCAAAAAAAAATTGAAAAAAATTTCAAAAATTTTGAAAAAAAATTTCAAAAAATTTTGAAAAAAAAAAAATTCAAAAAAAATTTGAAAAAAAAATTTGAAAAAAATTTGAAAAAAAAATTTCAAAAATTTTGAAAAAAATTTCAAAAATTTTGAAAAAAAAATTTCAAAAATTTTGAAAAAAAATTCAAAAATTTTGAAAAAAAAATTTCAAAAATTTTGAAAAAAATTTCAAAAATTTTGAAAAAAATTTCAAAAAAAAAAATTGAAAAAAAAAAATTTCAAAAATTTTGAAAAAAAAATTTCAAAAATTTTGAAAAAAATTTCAAAAATTTTGAAAAAAAATTTCAAAAAAATTGAAAAAAAATTTCAAAAATTTTGAAAAAAAATTTCAAAAATTTTGAAAAAAAAATTCAAAAAAATTTGAAAAAAAAAATTTGAAAAAATTTTTTGAAAAAAATTTCAAAAATTTTGAAAAAAAATTTCAAAAAAATTTGAAAAAAAAAAAAAATTTCAAAAATTTTGAAAAAAATTTCAAAAATTTTGAAAAAAAATTTCAAAAAAATTGAAAAAAAAATTTCAAAAAATTTGAAAAAAAATTTCAAAAAAAAAAAAAAAAAAAATTTCAAAAAATTTGAAAAAATTTTTCAAAAATTTTGAAAAAAAATTTCAAAAATTTTGAAAAAAAAATTTCAAAAAAATAAAAAAAATTTCAAAAAATTTTGAAAAAAAATTTCAAAAAAATTTGAAAAAAAAATTTCAAAAAATAATTGAAAAAAAAAAAAATTTCAAAAAAATTTGAAAAAAAATTTCAAAAATTTTGAAAAAAAAATTCAAAAATTTTGAAAAAAAAATTTCAAAAAAATTTGAAAAAAAATTTCAAAAATTTTGAAAAAAATTTCAAAAATTTTGAAAAAAAATTTCAAAAAATTTTGAAAAAAAAAAATTTCAAAAATTTTGAAAAAAAATTTCAAAAAAATTTGAAAAAAAATTCAAAAATTTTGAAAAAAAAATTTCAAAAATTTTGAAAAAAATTTTAAAAATTTGAAAAAAATTTCAAAAAAATTGAAAAAAAAAAAAAAAATTCAAAAATTTTGAAAAAAAATTCAAAAAATTTGAAAAAAAAATTTCAAAAATTTTGAAAAAAAATTTCAAAAAAAAAAAAAATTTTGAAAAAAATTTCAAAAATTTTGAAAAAAATTTCAAAAATTTTGAAAAAAATTTCAAAAAATTTGGAAAAAAAAAATTTCAAAAAAATTTGAAAAAAAATTTCAAAAAATTTGAAAAAAATTTCAAAAATTTTGAAAAAAATTTCAAAAATTTTGAAAAAAATTTCAAAAATTTTGAAAAAAAAATTCAAAAATTTTGAAAAAAAAAAAAATTTTGAAAAAAATTTTGAAAAAAAATTTTGAAAAAAATTTCAAAAATTTTGAAAAAAATTTCAAAATTTTGAAAAAAAAAAAATTTTAAAAAATTTTGAAAAAAAATTTCAAAAAATTTTGAAAAAAAATTTCAAAAAAAAAAAAATTTGAAAAAAAATTTCAAAAAATTTTGAAAAAAAATTTCAAAAAATTTTGAAAAAAAATTTCAAAAATTTTGAAAAAAAAAAAAATTCAAAAAAAATTTGAAAAAAAAAAAATTTCAAAAATTTTGAAAAAAATTTCAAAAATTTGAAAAAAAAATTGAAAAAAAATTTCAAAAATTTTGAAAAAAAAATTCAAAAAATTTTGAAAAAAATTTCAAAAATTTTGAAAAAAATTTCAAAAAATTTTGAAAAAAAATTTCAAAAATTTTGAAAAAAAATTTCAAAAATTTTGAAAAAAATTTCAAAAAAATTTCAAAAAAATTTTGAAAAAAAATTTCAAAAAATTTTGAAAAAAATTTGAAAAAAATTTTGAAAAAAAATTTGAAAAAAATTTGAAAAAAATTTTGAAAAAAATTTCAAAAATATTTGAAAAAAATTAAAAATTTTGAAAAAAATTTTAAAAATTTTGAAAAAAATTTCAAAAATTTTGAAAAAAAATTTTGAAAAAAATTTGAAAAAAAATTTGAAAAAAAAAATTTTGAAAAAAAATTTTGAAAAAAAAATTTCAAAAATTTTGAAAAAAATTTCAAAAATTTTGAAAAAAAATTTCAAAAATTTTGAAAAAAAAAATTCAAAAATTTTGAAAAAAATTTCAAAAAAATTTTGAAAAAAATTTCAAAAATTTTGAAAAAAAAAAAAAAATTTCAAAAAAATTTGAAAAAAAAAATTTCAAAAAAATTTGAAAAAAATTTCAAAAATTTTGAAAAAAATTTCAAAAATTTTGAAAAAAATTTCAAAAATTTTGAAAAAAAATATTCAAAAATTTTGAAAAAAAAAATTTTGAAAAAAAAAAAATTTCAAAAAATTTTGAAAAAAAATTTCAAAAAAATTTCAAAAAATTTGAAAAAAAAAAATTTCAAAAATTTTGAAAAAAATTTCAAAAATTTTGAAAAAAATTTCAAAAATTTTGAAAAAAAATTTCAAAAATTTTGAAAAAAATTTCAAAAAATTTGAAAAAAAATTAAAAAAAAATTTGAAAAAAATTTCAAAAATTTTGAAAAAAAATTTCAAAAATTTTGAAAAAAAAATTTCAAAAATTTTGAAAAAAAAAAATTTTCAAAAATTTTGAAAAAAAATTTCAAAAATTTTGAAAAAAAATTCAAAAATTTTGAAAAAAATTTCAAAAATTTTGAAAAAAATTTCAAAAAATTTAAAAAAAAAAATTTCAAAAAAATTTGAAAAAAAAAAAATTTCAAAAAAAAAATTTCAAAAAAAAAAAAATTTCAAAAAATTTGAAAAAAAATTTCAAAAATTTTGAAAAAAAATTTCAAAAATTTTGAAAAAAATTTCAAAAAATTTGAAAAAAAAAAAATTTTCAAAAAATTTTGAAAAAAATTTCAAAAATTTTGAAAAAAAAATTTCAAAAATTTTGAAAAAAATTTCAAAAATTTTGAAAAAAAATTTCAAAAATTTTGAAAAAAAAAAAAATTTCAAAAATTTTGAAAAAATTTTTAAAAAATTTGAAAAAAATTTCAAAATTTTGAAAAAAAATTTCAAAAATTTTGAAAAAAAAATTCAAAAAAATTTGAAAAAAAATTTCAAAAAAATTTGAAAAAAATTTCAAAAATTTTGAAAAAAAAATTTCAAAAAATTTGAAAAAAAATTTCAAAAATTTTGAAAAAAAATTCAAAAAATTTTGAAAAAAATTTCAAAAAAAATTTGAAAAAAAAATTTCAAAAATTTTGAAAAAAATTTCAAAAAAATTTGAAAAAAAAAAATTTGAAAAAAATTTCAAAAAATTTTGAAAAAATTTTGAAAAAAAAAAATTTCAAAAATTTTGAAAAAAAATTTCAAAAATTTTGAAAAAAATTTCAAAAAAATTTGAAAAAAAAAAATTTCAAAAAATTTGAAAAAAATTTCAAAAATTTTGAAAAAAATAATTTCAAAAATTTTGAAAAAATTTCAAAAATTTTGAAAAAAATTTCAAAAATTTTGAAAAAAAATTTCAAAAATTTTGAAAAAAATTTCAAAAATTTTGAAAAAAATTTCAAAAAATTTGAAAAAAATTTCAAAAATTTTGAAAAAAAGTTTCAAAAATTTTGAAAAAAAAATTTCAAAAAATTTGAAAAAATTTGAAAAAAATTTCAAAAATTTTGAAAAAAATTTCAAAAAATTTTGAAAAAAAATTTTCAAAAAAAAAAAAAATTTGAAAAAAATTTCAAAAAAAAATTTTCAAAAAATTTGAAAAAAAAAAATTTTGAAAAAAAATTTCAAAAATTTTGAAAAAAATTTTGAAAAAAATTTCAAAAAAAAAAAATTTCAAAAATTTTGAAAAAAATTTCAAAAATTTTGAAAAAAAATTTCAAAAATTTTGAAAAAAAATTTCAAAAATTTTGAAAAAAAATTTTGAAAAAAAAAATTTTGAAAAAAATTTCAAAAAATTTTGAAAAAAAATTTCAAAAATTTTGAAAAAAAATTCAAAAAATTTTGAAAAAAATTTCAAAAATTTGAAAAAAAAATTTCAAAAATTTTGGAAAAAAATTTCAAAAATAAAAAAATTTCAAAAATTTAAAAAAATTTCAAAAAAATTTGAAAAAAAAAATTTCAAAATTTTTGAAAAAAAATTTCAAAAAAATTTTGAAAAAAATTTCAAAAATTTTGAAAAAAAAAAATTTCAAAAAATTTTGAAAAAAAATTTCAAAAAAATTTGAAAAAAATTTCAAAAATTTTGAAAAAAAAAAAATTTCAAAAATTTTGAAAAAAAATTTCAAAAAAATTTTGAAAAAAAAAAAATTTTAAAAATTTTGAAAAAAATAAAAATTTTGAAAAAAATTTCAAAAAAATAAAAATTAAAAAAATTTCAAAAATTTTGAAAAAAAATTTCAAAAATTTTGAAAAAAAATTTCAAAAATATTGAAAAAAATTTCAAAAAATTTGAAAAAAAATTTCAAAAAAATTGAAAAAAAAATTTCAAAAATTTTGAAAAAAATTTCAAAAATTTTGAAAAAAAATTTCAAAATTTGAAAAAATTTTGAAAAAAAATTTTCAAAAATTTTGAAAAAAAAATTTCAAAAATTTTGAAAAAAAATTTAAAAAATTTTGAAAAAAAAATTTCAAAAAATTTGAAAAAAAATTTCAAAAAATTTGAAAAAATTTCAAAAATTTTGAAAAAAAATTTCAAAAAATTTGAAAAAAATTTCAAAAATTTTGAAAAAAAAATTTTGAAAAAATTTGAAAAAAAATTCAAAAAATTTTGAAAAAATTTTGAAAAAAAAAAAAAATTTTGAAAAAAATTTCAAAAATTTTGAAAAAATTTCAAAAATTTTGAAAAAAAATTTCAAAAAAAAAAATTTTCAAAAAAAAAAATTTCAAAAATTTTGAAAAAAATTTCAAAAAAATTTGAAAAAATTTCAAAAATAAAAAAAATTTCAAAAATTTTGAAAAAATTTCAAAAATTTTGAAAAAAATTTCAAAAATTTTGAAAAAAATTTCAAAAAAATTTGAAAAAAATTTCAAAAATTTGAAAAAAATTTCAAAAAAAAAAAAATTTCAAAAATTTTGAAAAAAATTTCAAAAATTTTGAAAAAAATTTCAAAAAATTTTGAAAAAATAAAAATTTTGAAAAAATTTCAAAAAAAATTGAAAAAATTTCAAAAATTTTGAAAAAAATTTCAAAAATTTTGAAAAAAATTTCAAAAATTTGAAAAAATTTCAAAAATTTTGAAAAAAAATTTCAAAAATTTGAAAAAAAATTTCAAAAATTTTGAAAAAAATTTCAAAAATTTTGAAAAAAAATTTCAAAAAAATTTCAAAAAAAAAATTTTGAAAAAAAATTTGAAAAAAAAAAATTTCAAAAATTTTGAAAAAAGTTTCAAAAATTTTGAAAAAAAATTTAAAAAATTTTTGAAAAAAATTTTGAAAAAAAAAAAAAAAATTTCAAAAAAAAATTTCAAAAAATTTGAAAAAAAATTTCAAAAAAATTGAAAAAAATTTCAAAAAAATAAAAAATTTCAAAAATTTTGAAAAAAAAAAAATTTCAAAAAAAAATTTGAAAAAAATTTCAAAAATTTTGAAAAAAAATTTCAAAAAAAAAAAATTTCGAAAAAATTTCAAAAATTTTGAAAAAAAATTTTCAAAAAAATTTTGAAAAAAAATTTCAAAAAAATTGAAAATTGAAAAAAATTTCAAAAATTTGAAAAAAAATTTCAAAAATTTTTGAAAAAAATTTAAAATTTGAAAAAAATTTCAAAAATTTTTTGAAAAAATTTTTTGAAAAAAATTTCAAAATTTTGAAAAAATTTCAAAAATTTTGAAAAAAATTTCAAAAATTTTGAAAAAAAATTTCAAAAATTTTGAAAAAAAATTTCAAAAAATTTTTGAAAAAAATTTTTCAAAAATTTTGAAAAAAATTTTAAAAAAATATTTCAAAAAA